>VDFB02281492.1:682994516-683007441 GCA_007258455.2 Sequoia sempervirens
GTGCACTTACCCAATGAGCCTTCAATTCTCTCATTTTATACTCCAATGGGGCAATATATCCTTGAAAATTTTGTTCACTAATTTCACTAAAAAATATATAGGTTGGAATCGCCTTTGGGTATTTATCTTCCTATTGATTAGCCCCGACTGCCATGAACTTCAACTTCTCAACTCTTGGAATCCACTTATCAAGGATTGGGGTGGCCAACTCTTTATCCTTTTTAGATAACCATATTTCTCACAACATCAAAGTATAATTGGCATGAACACTATTCAATTTAACTTGAATCTTCTAATTCAGATGCTTCAAGACAATACAAACAATCTTTGAATTGTTCTCATACATTGTGTCTTGTGTCTGCTCAAGAAATTTCTTATATACTTCAATTTGTTTGAGGAGTTGTGCTCTTGTAAGCTCATTAGAGGGAGCATCACCTAATGTGCTCAACTTCTCTACTGAAATGGGCTCCTGGCCCATATTGTAAGGCATAATTGATAGTGATTGTTTAGGTGGAAGAGACTAAAGGTGATTCTTAGAAGGAATGGGAGCAATATACTTGAGCTAGCTGTCCCTTGAGACCTGAACATTTCCACTTGTTGTTTCCACAAGTCTCACTCTGTTTCGAGCTCAACAACTCTCTATTGACTCTTATTGTATTAATCCAGGAGCTCAATATGTTTAATTCTATGTATATCCCTATCCTTAGTCAGAGTTTCAACTATTCCCTTTATGAACCTAGCAACATTTACATTCATGTCAACTACTTCCAATGTTGGAGTATCTACGACTCTCTTTTTAATCAATCACCCACTGAAATCTATTGGTTCTACAACTCTGGGCCTCCTAGAACTAAGACACAATGACCATATTTCTAGAGCATCTCATTCTTGACTAAATGTAGATCTCTAAGTGCCAACTTACCTTCCTCTTTAGTTTGGAATAAAGGTTTGTCAGCCCTTCTTATAGTATCAAGGATAACTGGATCAACAATATTCCATTCAGGCAATAATAGAACACCGCTCTTTTGTACAAGTTCTCTTCCTTCCTTGGGTGTAATATTTTTAAACTATTTCTTCATCTCTTCCATCACATTGGCTTGGAAAATGCCTTTAGGAAATTCAAGATGTAAGCTTCTCTCAACAACAACCCTTTTTGCATATTTTGAATCTTTTGCCCTCCATACAAAGTCCTTAAATGTTGGTGTTTCAATAAACAAATCATCCTCTATAAATTCTCTGCAAGCCTCCTCTCTAATATCATCAAAATTATTCACACCACTTAACTTAGCCTTCCCTAATCTTAGGATACTTGTCCCAAAGCTTCATCTGACTTCCCTTGGTGGAGAAGTCATCCCCTGCTACATATCTTCATGAGTTATTACAACATCATTTTCATCACTAGTCCACCATCATATCCTTTTCAACTCTTTGTCTCTTAATTGGTCGCTACTCTGAAGGAAGAGCACTTATTGGAGGGGAATCAATATCAATTATAACAAGAGGGGATTTCCTAGGAGGCAATGAGATTGATCTGGTTGGAGAGGGTGTCATTAAATTCTCTGATGGAATAGGATTTGGAAATATCTACTCCTTAATTGTTTCCCTCATCCTAGAATATACCTAGAACTCTTTCGATGGTTGATACGATGGCCTTTCTTCCTCTTGCTTAGAAGGTTCTCCTTCAGTTTCTAAAGCCTTCCCCTTATCTTTGATTTTCTCTTATCTCCTCAGTACACCAACAACACTTTCAAAGTTTTCCAATACATACATAACCTTGTTCCATTCCCCTTGTATCTTGGGCATAGGCTCATAATTCATATTTGACCTCTCAATATTTACCACCATCTTGTTAACAACAAGATACATATCTTTCCTTTCCTCTTGCACTTGTATATCAAGAATATTTATGGTAACATCTTCAGGGTATTAAAAATTATGAACAAATACACCTAATGACCCTTTTTCTTTTACTTCATGAATAAATCCCTTAGGTTCATGGTTTCTAGGTTGAGATGTCCTCAACCTATAAGGTTTAAGAATCTCATCAAGAGCTTTCCAACTTCCCTTTATCATTACAAAATCTGCAAATGTTGTATACTCAAGGAAGAATGAACCCTTCTTAATTTTATTTGGCAAGTGACACACTTGAGATCCTCCCAACTATCTCATAACTTCTATAAATCCAATCATGAGAGATACTTCTCTTGGTAGCACAAAATGATAAATAATAGTCCCATACACCCTGAATATAGTTTTGTCTGGATATGCAATAATATATCCCCAATTATGAGTTAGGTTTAGCTTCGACCTCCTTTACATATGCCTTAAGAATTCATGAATATCTTTTGGGATCCTTGGTAGATCAAAAACTAAGAGCCTCCTTAGCTAAAACAGAAACATTATGGAATACAACATAATCAAAATTCTAGTCATCCATATCCAAAATTTGGGTCCAACATTGGATTGACAGCTTAAGGTCATCCTCCATTTTATTCAATGACATGTATTCACCAAAATATTTCTCCTACTTATATAAGATCATATGCATGAAAAGGAGTACCACCATAATTTTACCCAATTATTCCCTTCCTTGAGATCAATTAGGTGCTTGTGCATATTTTTTGGCACATAAGTAGCAAAATAATAAACTACATTGAAGGCTACATGTCAAATATTGGTTGTCATGTACAGATATTCATTTGGTATAGTATCACGTGCATCAAAAAAAAAATATGATAAAAGGAGAAAGCAGTCTTCCTAAAGTAGTGGGAAAAGTAATTAAAAGTAAAAGGCTCCTTTTCATTTCTATTAATCTTGAATTTCTTTCTATTCTTTCCATGCCCCATTGAAGCAATATGTGCTAGTAACATGGTGGTCCAGAACAAGACCTTAGTATTATCATATTCTTTTATAAAAGTGTTAAGGTCAATAGGGACCATATCCTCATTCCATTCATGAAGTTTAAATATTCTTGCAATCTCTTCCTTGGTAATCCTGACCACTTCAACACCATTAAATTCCCTAACAATTCTAGACATAGGGTCATATCTTGCTAAAATATCATTGAGTAAGTTGACATCCATATACACATTTGGGACCACAAGTTTCCCCATATGTAATCTATAGGTATTAGAAGTGGGATCCCAAAGGTTCTTGTTCCCAAACCAGTTTACAAAACATTTTCCAGCTAGTGTAAGGAAATTTAGCATCTTTGATCCAATCATGTTTGTCCAAAAGTCCATGAATTTTAGGGCCATAGTATATTGGTTCTCCTCTGATTTTCTTGTTGGTTGAAGGTTTTAATTGATCAAAAATATCATTAGAGAGTAGTCTAATAGGGATTTCAGAATGGGACCTTTGTGCTTTAGGAGTCATGGATAACTGGGAAGGTTTACAATGAGCTAGGGTTCTATTACAAAGAAACTCAAGAACTAACTCTTTCAATTAGAAACCTAGGGCTTAATTAGAAGACACAAACTTGAAAAAAAATTAGCAAAGAGTTAAAATTTAATGCACAATTTTAAAGCAATAAAGCAATTAAAATACATAGGCTACTTTAGTTAGAAGAAAACAATCACAACCTACCATAATTTAAGATGGTTCGACTAAAGCATAAGATATAGTTTCAATTGTACTCATATTTTTGTGTTGACAAGAATCCTAATGTGTTTGTGTCACAACTTGAAAACATTGATTGATTACCTAGTTTCTCTAAGCTATCTTGTAATCTTTAAATGTACAAGGAACCAAATTCATGTACCCTCAATGACTCAATCATGATAACTACTAGTGTCCTTTCAGCCATTACTGCTTGCTCACATGAAGAAAAATGACTCTATTTTTTTTGTATGTGATTTCAAATAGCACCCATACGTTTCCCTCCAAGGTAGTGCAATGAATGACTTAGAATTAGTCAACAACATTTAAATTTACTTTTCCATAGTTCACCAACTCATCAACCAATGACAATGTGTTGACTGGGAGCCACATCACTCCTTCTCTTGGGCTCCACCCCTCTCCCCAGTGGATGAAACTACACGTGTCTCTTGATCACGAACCTTGCAATTCTTCTTATGAGCATTAATTCTGAGTGGTGAGCTGTGTGATAGGAAGTTGAGATTTAACCTTGTAAATGTGTGTGGACTGTCAATCTCAAAACCACCAAGCATCAAGGAGAATGAAATAAAACCAAGCCCACCACATCAAGGAAACACATCAAACAATCACGAGCCTTGTACACCTCCTTGTTGGTACTCTTTAACTCTTGTGCAGTGTGCGATGAATGGTTAGGATTTAATATTTGTATTCAATGTACATTATTCCTGCACATGATGATAAGGTTAATTTTAAAGCAAGGCCATGACTAGGCTGATGAGATTTTGACCCTCAAGGAAGATGCAAACTCAAGGAAAATTTATGAAAATAATTTAGCCTGACTTTAGGCAACTCTACAATGATGATGGAAGATTTAAAAAACCAACAAACCTAAGCAGAGGGGCTAGTAAAAGAACATATTTGATGGCCTAAATTGTAATTTGAACAACCAGTGACTAGGTAAAGAAAGTCAACAACAGATTAAAATTCCTAAAATCGAAGATGTAAGGAAAAAGGGACCAGGTTACGAAGCCAAAACCCTAAAACTCACCTATGGAAAAAAGTACAACAGACCACTACAAAGTGCAAAATGAGCCAAAAAAAATCAAGATTTTAGAGGCTCTATCTCTCTATTTGGTTGGTAGTTGGTAGAAGGGATGCCATATGTGTATCTGTACAGAGGAATAATGTGTCAAACTCATGTGGGGGATATAGGGTATTGGTGGAATGGGATTGATGTATTAGATAGTTTCATTTTGAGGCCATACTAGTGTGTAGAAAAAGATAAACACCTACCATGGTATAGATAGGTTAGGTGCATAATTAAATGGACCATCCAATCTCAACATATCATTGAGTAGTATTTTCTAGACCGTGTCAACAAATAGTTTGGATAGGCATAGGATGTGCCTCTAGGGATAGTAGAGTTCATGTGTTCATCACATGAGGTGCATCCATGCGGTCTAATGATTCTAGTGGCTACTAAAGAGCACGTGATAGACACATTGCCACAAATGGAGTGGGCATGGAGGGGTGGTACAAAAGATATAGGTACCATAGCTGAGTGTGACACTTGGTGGGCCATTCATAGGCCTAATCCATATATAGATCTAGATCAAATGGTGTTGGAAGATCATCGAGGCAGGCACCTGCAAGGATGGAGAGGAGGACTAGGGGGTGTTGGATCTTTTAAATACCAACAAGATCTTTAAGGAAGCCTATGTAATTGTTAATTCTAATTGGTAGAAACCTAAAAAGGGTTGGCCAATGAATGAGAGAAATAAATCAAGCTTTCCTCTTGCACTTTGAGTTCTACAAGACCCAGGAGGGTGATCCCACAATGCACCCATAACATTCTTTCCAAATATCTCCATGTACATTGCATATTAAGTAGAAACATTCTCATATCTATGACTCTGCAAGTGACAGTTTGCAAGGAATTGGAAAATTCTTTACAACATTATAACTTGGAGCTGAGAATGGACAATTCAAATGAAAACCATAACAACCATCATCATTATAAAGGAAAATTTAATTAAGTGAATTGTTCTATGACATGATCGACCTGACCAGATATATTTGAATTTTATTTATACATAGTCTATTAGTGCATTATATTAGGGTTATGGGGACAAATTCACATCATACTATAATTCAATAACAAATCATTCGACATGTATAGACTATTATTGATTTGCATTACAAATTCATAACTTATATTTTCTAGATAGAACATACTTAAAGATCCTATGAATTAACACACAAATCAACTACTTAAATTGAAGCAAAAATGAAAACACACATCCAAACACATAAATTTAAGACCAATAAAATAACCCTTGATTCTTTCATTATTGATTCATGAACAATTACATAGGAGAAAATATGCATGGAATTTTCCATTATCAATATTCAAATGCTATAATTCTTGCAAAATATTTAAGTTGAATGTGAATATAGACTCATAACCTAAGACTAAGTAATTAATTCTATATCCATTGTATTCTTGTTACACTTTCATGAAAATATTTGCTAAAACTACCTTAGACCAACCAAAAAAATTCAAAGACCCCCGCATGATAGAATTGAATTCCCTTTTATAAGATTAAGGGAGAAAAGAAGCAACAGGATATTGGTTGGTTACATTTCATTTCAATCTACAATTCAAAATATTTTCACTTCATTTCAACCCCTGGGTTATTATATTTACACCTGAAGAAACTGGGGGGAAATACAAAAGGACAAAAACTTGTAGAAAATTTTTGAACTTGTATCTTCATTGTTTAAGAATTCCTTGCCACCATCTCATTCAACAAAAAAGAGTGAAACATGAGAGAAGAAAAGGAATAAAGAAAAGAGAGAAAGCTGGTTGGATTACCATGTGCATTTTCAACTCAAGAGGATATATATTTTTCTTAAATAGTTATGTCAAAGGCCAAAACTATACTATACTCAATCATACTCTATATCCATCTCACCATCTCTATGGCCTACTCAAAATATTTATCTAGCCAATCCTTATATTCATCTTCCATGGGCCAATTGATATCAAGCAGTTTCTATATCTTTGTGTTGTATGCATTATTTCTTGCATCAATCATTACTCTGGCTTCTTTCACAAAGGTGTCCATGTCTGTCTAGATCTTGATGAGATTTTCAATTAAACCATTTAGCATAGTTAAGTCTAACTTATCATCACTGTATGTTATATGTGGACCTATATCAGTTTGATTCCTAAAGAAATCCCTCCATGGTGCATACTCCTTAAGTGTTCCATCTTTAGTAAGGATCTTGGGAAAACCATATTCTTCCATATCCCTAAAGGCCTTGATTTTACCCTATAGTTTTCAACCAATTATTTCATGGGAGCCTATGACATCACCAATCATTTCAATTCCTCTTAATATGTTTGGAAGATTTACTAGAATTTTAGGGTCTTCCTTCCCATTTTCTTGAATCTCCCTTAAACTATTCAATCCTCTACTCCACTTATTCCAAGTGTTCTAGAAAACTTCTTGCACATGTTGGAACCTTTCAAATGCCTCATGTATTTCTTTATAATTTTACCATGTGGCTTCTTCCTTAAGGGATACTTTGGTCAATCTATGGCCTAGAATTTCTTCAGCCATATCCTTTGTAATCTTGTTCATGTTCTCCTGGAGCTTATTCTTCTCAAACTTGACTGCTTGGAGCTCACTCTTCACTACATTAATCCTCAATTTTAAGGTATCTTTATCTTGTGATGAAGTACCAGATGGAGAGGTAGGAAAGGTCTTATAACTTTCCTTGACCACCATATCTTTCATTTTATTATATTCTTCAACTAGTTTGTTGTGCTTCTCCAACAATTTCATGTATTTGGCTTGAGAAATTTTTGTAGTTTCAATAATCAACATGCTTGTGTGTATTGTTAACCTTGTAGCCCATGGATCTATCATTTCTTAAGCTCTTCCTATAATCAAGTCTCCTTAAAATGAATCCATTTCCCTACTGAGTCTACAACTCCCTGAATCTGGTGTTAGTGAACAAATAGTCAATGCATGTAAACTAGGGCTAAACCCTGAACAAAAAGTTTTCTCATCAAAATTTTCCTCTGACACCACAACATTTGGTTCATTCCTAATTGAATCTAGATAAATTATTGATGATAGGTTCCATCCTAGAATCACTAACACCCCAATGTACTTGACCAATCTTCTTGCTTCCATAGGATTCATTTGCTCAATTTCTTGAATAATATCTTATTTAGTATTTTTTCCGACTTCTTCCTATTGTGAAGGATCCAATCCTTCCTGAACCTTTTATATCCTATCATTTATTACCTAAGCCTTAAGCTCGACCATGTATTCTCTAAATTATATTATTTTCACAAAAGAGTCATCCTCTAGAAATTTAGCAAAAGCTAGAACCCTTGCATCATTATCCTGACTTTCATCATACTCCCAAGGTACTAGCCTATCATCTAGAAAAAATGGTTCAATTACATCTTCAACATCATGGTGTGAAAAATCATGCTCTACCCCTTACTCAAATGGCACTAACTCAGTAGATAGTTGTTGTACATTTCCCTCAACACCCTCCATCTCATCCACATTTGTAGAAGGAAACTCCATAACAGGAATATCTTCTATATCCATTGGTTGTTGTTGTACTTCTAATACTGTGGATTCCTTTGGACAACCACCATTTTTTAGTAAAATCTCTTGCAAATCCCTTTGAGCTAGCTACTCTACTTGTTGCACCTTCTCTAGAAAAGTACCATCATTGAAATCACTAAGGATTAACTCCATCCTTTTAAATTTTCCAATGAGGTGCTTGTAAGAAATTTGATAGTAGGGATTATGGGTAGAAGCCCTATGCTCAACCTCAACAATTTTCATCCAAACATTCTCTCTATCTTGGACAACAACAAGTGTCAAAATTTTTCTTATGACATCCTCTTTGAAGTAGAAAGTATATGGTTCATACCTTGATATTCCCCCTTTTTATCTTTTCCCTATTAATGAGCACTTCTAGATCAAAATTTCTAGTAGGGGCTACATTCATTCTTAGATTTTTGATCATTATGTAAAATACCTCATATGCTTCCTTTACCATGAAAAAAAACTAATCAAAGGAGAAAGTTGATGCAATGATAGAGGCCTTTCTAGACAACCTAATATTCTCTGCATCACTATGCTCCATTTTCCACATTATCTTAGTAAAAGCTAAACTATTAGAAACAAATCTAGGAAATATATATGGTGCCATAGGAGTCCCATAACACGAGATGATTGTGTAATTATCATACAAATACCAATCTTCCCAATTGCACTCATAATTGGGGTCATCACCACATTCTCTTGGTCTAAAAAATGATTGAATTATTCTAGAAATCCTCTCAGCTGGGGCCACTCCCATTTGTACCAAAATGGTATGTATAATGGTCTTATAGAATCCAACATAGTTTGAATTTGCGTAGTACAAATCCTAGATGTATGTCCACATTTAGACAGGAAGACTACCACCATTTCCATCCACTTGTCTTAGCTTCATGGCTTGACAAAAAAATTCCCTTCCCTAATATAATATCATATGCATCAGTAATGAATAATGTTTGAATGTCAATGGAGTTCTCCTTTCTTTCAACCTCATCAATTCATAGTGTAACTTCTCAGCAACTCTAATGGCATAGTTGAACCATGTGTGTTTTTTTTTTGTTGAATGTCCATGATCATAACTAATAAGGGTGATGCTATCCTTCCATAAAATTTTACTCCAAGCACTTGTCACAACATAAAGTATGTGTATCTAAAACAATCTACAAATTCCTCACAATCTAGTGGTTCAACTTCTTTGAGTGAAAATACATAACCCTTCTCTCATCTATGGTTTGATAGTTCACCTCTTCAAAACCTGACCCTATGTTCAACATATTCATTCTACAACTTTTCCACATTAATCTTTTCACTAGCATCAAGATTCATTCTAAAAACCTCTACAACCTTACTTTTCTTTATTTCTATGATGCTTCTACCATCAATATCTATAATTACCCTATTTATATCATCATATTTTTCTAAAAAATTTAGAATTAAGTCTACCAAAACAAAAATATTAGGGACTACCAATTTCCCTAAATCAAAACCCTAGACATTTTTATGGGGATGTCAAGCATCTCTTCTTATGAAATCATATAAAAATAAATACCATCCAATCTCTAGCATGACAATGTCACCAATTCCAAATATGAGGTCCTTGAAATTGGTGGTTAGTATTCCTTCCCTAGTAGCCTTCCTACTGCTTTCCTTGACATCTACTAGCTGGAACTTTTCCATGAAATGAACATAGTCCTTAGGTTGGCCCTTTTTCTTCTTAGTTCCTTATAATGTTTGGGGTGTGTCATGGGAGACCTTCTACTTTTTCTTCTTAGGTTTGGGTTTTGAACATGACAGCTCACTAGGTTGACTCATCTTGGCTTCTTTGGGGCTTGCAAGCTTCAATTCAAACTAGGTTTTGGAGTTAATATGAAACTTGAATTCAAATATAATTCTACCCTTTTTATTTTATCCCAATTAGAAAACCACACTTAATCAAGAGAAGCCAAGAACCCTAATTCATTCTTGAAAACAACCCAAACATTTTTCTTTAATATACCAGTTCTTGCAAAATAACATGAAAAAATAGTGGGATTCGATGACGGATTACTCGAGAAAACTCCTTTTCAACATTTTTTGGACTTTTCTTTAGTTGCTTCAAACTCTTCTTCAACTCCTCAAATGTCAAAATAAGAGAGAGATGAAAATACAAACCCTTTTACATGAATTCGGCCAAGTACCTTCACCATTAATGGTAGAGGAAGGTTCACACAAGTGAAAAATTACTCCATCAGTTGGCCATTCCCATTTGAATTCAAGTGATTTATTTGATCATGTGAAAAATCCATCCAATGGTCAACATAATTCCATAATCTCCATGGGGCCCTACTAGCGATTTGATACATACTTTGATGATATAAGGAGCTTCCATGCATACATCTCCATATCCTGTGAGTATTGCTCGTCGCATCTCCCAGTTTTTCATTAGGATCTCATCAAGCAATGGCTTAGAATCTATCTATGAGATATCAACCATTGATCTTGATCACAAGAGGATCTTAGCCAAAGACTTAAATTTCATCACTCATCACATCTTTACTTTTCATCAAGCAATCTTAACTCACGATAGACCAAACCTACCCGATGGGGAGAAACTCCACCCATTGGCAGTCATGGGTTCCTTCTTGGAATACATGATTCAACCAGTGATAGTAATAATGCCAATGATGGGTTAAAAAATTAACCACATTACTCATCAGGAGTTGCTTTCTATCTATGGAAATGTAACACGCGATGGGCGATGAACCAAGTGTGGTTGGAAAGAAAGTGTGTCGATACTTGCGGGATGGACATGGATTATTCCAAAGGAACATGTGATGAGAATTAAACCACTAGAGGTAGACCTAAGTGGTTCTAAATTTCACGCGGATGAATGTTTTTTAAAAGAGGACTTCCTGAGCTTGATGGGTGACCAAGGTGTTGGGGCCGGTTAAAACAATGATATCGATTGCCACAAAATGCCACTTAAGTAACCAGTAACCTAATGTAATCAGTCAATGAGAGAACATAAGCCAAAGGACAACCCAGGATACTAATGTAAATAAAAATCTTAAACCTTGGATCCTAACTGCAACAAGATATGAGTAAACAAAAAAGTGACCATGAAATTGAAGGGACCATGAGATTTTGTAGGGTTCCACTAGTGGCTCTGACTAGGGATGTATGACCCCAGTGGGTATAGAAAGATCTCAGATCTTTGGCTAAGCAAACCAAGCATAAGGATTAAAAAATAGGAGCTTATCTAGACAAGAGAAGCAAACACAACATAAAGGAAACACATGAAACCTATTCACAAAATTTACAGGACTATACAATATACATGGAAAGATAATCCACTTCAAGAGAAGTAGGGTTTCAAGAACTGTCCATGTACTAGAAGATCAATAATTTCACCTATTAGGGACTACAAGAAATATGAGTCTTCTCCATGCATATCAACAATTAAGTAAGGACCTAACCGCAAAGGACCAAACTTTCCATGTTTACCTTTATCCTCCAACCTTGCATTCCACATAAAACCATGCTTCCCACTTCAAACTTTCTTTCAATGGCCCTTTTGTTGTACAAGTGCTTCACTTTCAATTTTAGCTTCTCATTTCTTTTATGAGATTCTCTTTTAATTTCATCAAGCTCAATCAACTCATCCATCCTCTATTTCATCTCATCACAAATGCCACTATCCTATTCTTGGACAAATTTGTACATTTTCATCAGATTGTTATGCAGTATTCTACCTTCAACCCCATACACTTGATTGAAAGGGGATTTTAAAATAAATCTCTTCATAGTTGATCTATCAGACCATAATGCCAACTACAATTTTGAGTCCCAAGCCTTCTTATTATTCTCAACCACTCACTTGATAATCTTCATAAAGCTTTTATTACTAGAATTAGCTTGTCCATTCCCCTAGGGATGATATGGGGATGCATAAGGTATTCTTATTCCATGTTGGTTACAAAAATCAATTAATTCCTTAGAACTAAAACACATGGAGTTATCAAAAATAATTATTTCAAGAACCCCAAACCTACTTAGAATATTGTTCATCAAAAAATCAATGACAACTTTACTAGTCACTTTCTGAAGTAATCAGTTTCAACCAGAATCCAGGCATGTGCTCCATTGAATTTCATAGAAATTTCTCCAATAAAATCAATTCCCCACTATTGAAAAGGAGCTTGTGCTAACACTGGCCTAAGTGGTAAGTTTCCTGAGAACTTTAATTTACCTGTGAACCTCTGACAAGAATCACATTTCTTTACAAATCTATGTGCATCCTTGAACACAGTTAGCCACCAGAATCTTGCTCTCAATATCTTATGGGTAGTGGTTTTGGCCATGTAATGGCCTCCAAAAGCTCCTTTATGCATTTCAATCAATAGATCTTCTGCTTGGTCCCCATCTACATATCAAAGTAGTAGACCTTCAGAGCTTCTCCACCACATTTCACCATCAATAATAACATACTTGATTTCATGAAACTTTAGATTCATTTTCTCATTGTGAGGCATACCTTCAAGGCACTACATGGTCTATAGGTATTCAACAATTCTTCTATACCACCCATAGGTTTGCATGTCACATACAGGTGCAATGTTTTCATGCTCAACTTGGTTTATTTGGTTAGCCTCCAAATTTTTCTTGGCCATCAACTTGGCTAGACCTTGACCTCTCACCGGTTTGGTAATCTA
>VDFB02281492.1:683007541-683054553 GCA_007258455.2 Sequoia sempervirens
CTTCATCAATCATTTCAAATCCTCTTATTATGTTGGAAGATTTGCTAGAATTTTAGGTTCTTCCTTTTCATTTGCTTGAATCTCACTTAAAATATTCAATCTATTGCTCCACTTATTCCAAGTGTTCTGGAATTTTTTTTGAACATGTTGGTGTTGAAGTGATCAACCCAAGATCTTCAATCTGCAACACCATATGACATCCACAAGAAATAGAGAGAAGCAATAATGGAAGATGTTATTCCACCAAACAAGGATTGCAATATGATACAATATAATCTATGAAATATAATGCAATACTATGTTATGCAATACTATGCAATCTCATGCTTTGCAATACCAAATATGCTAGAGATTCCTTGCTTATAAAGGAAAGGAAGAGAGATAGGATAAGACAAGATCATGAAAAGTGTCTTAATCCTATCACATGAGACAACAAACTCATAACTACCAAGGAAAGTGTAAAATCTAGATAAGACAACTAAGACTTTTAGAAGATACAACTAATATCCTACATAAACATAACATGTGAATTAAGTCCCCTAAGTCCCTAGTAAAGGAATAAAATAGGTACAAGACTTATTCACATCAAAAACCTCCCTTACAAAATATGGCACAACCTTATTTGCAAAATCCCCAAAATACATGTACAATAGTGTGAATACATGTACAATAAGTGTGACACATTATCTCAATGCGTTTACATATAAGAAATTGCTTACAAATGATGACTAAAATGCCCACAAAGGAAAAAATGCAAAAAATACATATAAAATAGCCCAAATGAAGCCATCCCATGTGAACAAAAAGATTCCAGGTGCCAAAATATCCAAGTAATTAACTAGAGTGTTATAACACAATAATTTGAATTAATTATACCTGGGGGACAAATCTAGAAAAATTGCATGAGCAACTTTGAAGAGCTTGGAGAGAACTTTCCAGTTCCACAAGGATCATGAAAATGAAGGAACTGAGAAGAAATTATGAGCTTGAGAGTGAAAAATGAACATTTGACTTCAACAGGCTACAAATGCAACCAAACAACAAAATTTCTAAAAATAAAAATAAATCACTAAAAATTTGAGCTCACCAGCTTTTTGGGGATATTTCATTTCAATTTTTTTTTGACCTGGGTCAAAAGTTATGCAAAAACAAAAAAAAATCCCTAGAAGAGGGACTTTCAACATTAAACAGGGCCAAAAATAAAACCTAACTACGAGAAAAATATCTGCCCCTGATTGCACCATATGACCATTGTAGCATATAAGAATTTAAAAAAAGGTTGATTTTCTGCTTCCACCATGAGTGGTGGTTGGGTGGAGCGGGGGTGGTGCTCTGGCGGCCCCACCACTCGCGAGCCACCCCCTTCACCGTCGACTAACAAAAAATAGTCGACTTTCAAAAAAAAAGTTTGAAACAAAACTTATAAAGATTGAAATATCTGCGATTCAAAATTATACCATCTGCGAACAAGACCTTGTACAATGTAGTGACAACCGTTCACTCCTTTCATCGGATCTTCCAAATGACAAGACTATAGATGATAAGACTTTGACTGTTAATTTGTGGAGAGGACAGAGGGATGATCACCGATATGATAGCCTGCTACAAGTGCCGCCGATCAAGACCTAGCTGGGAGAATTAAAGGCTCATACCCTGCAATGAAAAAAGGCTTCTAACCACGTGATTTTGACAAGAAGAGACAATGATGCAGATCGGCAATGGGACAATGGTATGCCGAGAAAGAAAAAAGCATATGAAGCCCTCACTAAAGAAAATGACTAACCAAATAAATGTCGATTTACTTGAAACGACCATCGAATATGAGACTCTCGGGATGGACGAGGGAATAGACTACCACTTATTGCACAAGAATTCATTGCTGAGAGTAGTGAGCTTGTAGATCTGACTTGAAAGAAAGATGATGTGACTACAATTTGATTGGGCTAATGGAGGTTGGCAGAAGAGCATATGAAAGAGTTAAGATTAGGTGGGAAAAACTCGGTCAAGTGACAAATCATTGTAGAAAAGAGATGTTAGTTACCACAAGAATAAGGATGATGATGCAAAGGACAACGACTAGAAGATTTGATGGGCCGATGGTTTAGTAATCTACCGCTAGAAGTGCAATGACCATGACTAAAACTAAGGTTGACAGTGATAAGGTTTGGTTAGCTAGAATTAAACGTGATTAGAAATAAATGTGGAGGAAACTGACCCAATACCAATGCCTAACAAAGACCAACAACAACAAAAAAATGACCAGAAGTTTCAAACAGTGACGAATCTGAGGAATATTCTCTGACGACTCCCTACTAAGTGGAAAGATGTAACCATGGTCGATGCAGTGATAAGAAATTGGCAATGTAACAGGAAAATGGTTGATTGCAATGAAAATATGAAATAATATAATATAGCCGAAACAATACCATGCATCCTTTCATAGACAAAGGATGATGTACATGATCCAAATCTGACGCAGGTAAGAATGACCTACAGCAAATCATACAAGCCAAAGATGGAACAGTCATTAGTGAGATATGATCGTTGAATGATGCAGGTACAATCTGATGTAGGCAGAGACGAGAATATTCTTCAGATTCGCCCAAAAAAGCCAATTGACCACCGCAAAAAAATCCCAATTAAAAATATTTTACCCCAAAATATTTGAATGAAATCGCGGAAATATTTTTTGCAAAAAATAAAATAATGATGATTGCTAGAGAAAAAAAAAATTACCTTAAAAACCAACTTTACCAAAAATCGATGAATTCATAGTCAAAATTTGTTTGTGTAGCCTTATGAACACGACGGTAGGGTCTATTTTGACCAAAACTGCTCTGAAATACAGGCTACCTCCTAGATCTGAGCTTCAAACTCAAATCACAATAGAAAGTAATGGTGGAAACTCTCTAAAGGAAGGGGTTTTCTAGATTCAAAGCTCTAATACCATGTTGAAGTGATCAACCCAAGATCTTCAATAGGAAACACCAAATAACCTCCACAATAAATAGAAAGAAGCAACAATGGAAGATACTATTCCACCAAATAAGGATTGCAATATGATACAATATGGTTTATGCAATACAATGCAATACAATGCTATTGAATACTATGCAATGTCATGCTCTGCAATGCCAAATATGCTAGAGATGCCTTGTTTATAAAGGCAAGAATGAAAGATATGATAAGAGAAGATCATGACAAGTGTCTTAATCCTAACACATGAGAAAAATAACTCATAACTACCTAGGAAAGTGTAAGGTCTAGATAAGACAACTAATACCCTAAGTAAACTTAACATGTGAATTAAGTTCCCTATGTCCCTAGTTAAGGAATAAAATAGGTACAAGACTTATTCACACCAATAGTTGGAACCTTTCAAATGCCTCATGTATTACTTTATAAGTTGACCATGTGGCTTCTGCCTTAAGGGCTACATTGGTCAACCTTTGGCATAGAATTTCTTCGGCCATATTCTTTGTAATCTTTTTCATGTTCTCCTAGAGCTTATTCTTCTCAGACTTGACTGCTTGGAGCTCACTCTTCAATGCAATAATCCTTAATTTTAAGGTATCTTTATCCTATGATGAAGTCCCAAATGGAGAGGTAGCCAAGGTCTTCTGACTTGCCTTGACCACCATAGCTTTGACTTTATTATATTCTTCAACTAGTTTGTTGTGCTTCTCCAACAATTTCATGTATCTAGCCTAAGAAATTTCTCCAGTGTCAACACTCAACATGATGTGCATTGTTAACATTGTAGGATTTGGAGTTGCCATTTCTAAAGCTCTTCCTATAATCAAGTCTCTTGAAAGGCCAGTCATTGCTCTACTAAGTCTACACCTCCCCAAATCTGGTGTTAATGACCAATTAGCCAATGCATGTAAACTAGGGCTAAATCTTGAAGCAAAAGTTTTCTCATCAAAAGTTTCCTCTAACACCACAACATTTGGGTCATTCTCGATTGCATCTAGAGAAATTATTGATGATGGGTTCTATTTTGGCATCACTAAAACCCTATTGTTCTTGACCAATCTTCTAGCTTCCATAGGATTCATTTTCTCAATTTCTTAAATAATATCTTATTTAGTATTTTTACTAACTTCTCCCTATTGTGAAGTATCCAATCCTTCATAATCCTTTTGTATCATATCATTTATTTCCCAAGCCTTAAGCTTAGCCATGTATTCTCTGAATTATCTTGTTGTCACCAAAGAGTCATCCTCTAGAAATTTGGCACAATCTAGAACCCTTGCATCATTATCTCAACTTTCATTATACTCCCAAGGTACTAGCCTATCATCTGTAACAAATAGTTCCATTACATCCTCAACATCAAGGTGTGAAAATTCATGCTCTACCCCTTGCTCAATAAGCACTGACTCAATAGAAATTTTTTGTACATATCCCTCAGTACCCTACATTTCATCCACATTTGTAGAAGGAAACTCCATAATAGGAATGTATTCTATATGTGTTGGCTATTTTTGTACTTCTAATGCTATGGGTTCCTTTGGTCAACCATTAGTTTTTAGTAAATTCTCTTGAAAATTCCATTGAACCAACTATTATGTTTGTTGCACCTTCTCTAGAAAAGTACAATCACTAAAATCACTAAGGATAAACTCCATCCTTTTAAATTTTTCAATGAGGTGCTTGTAAGGGATTTCATAGTAGGAATTATGGGTAGAAACCCTATTCTCAACCTCAACAATTTTCATCCAAACCTTCTCTCTATCCCAGAAAGCAACAACTATCAACAAGTTTCTTATGACATCCTCTTTGAAGTGGAAAGTATGCGGTCCATACCCTAAGATTCCCATTTTTTATCTTTTCTCTATTAATGAGCCCTTCTGGATCAAAATTTCTAGTAGGGGCTACATTCATTCTCAAATTATTGATCATTATGCTAAATACCTAATATGTTTCCTTTTCCATGACAACAAAATAATCAAAGGAGAAATTTGATGCAATGATAGAGGCCTTTCTTAACAACCTAAAATTATGTTTGTCACTGTGATCCATTTTCCACGTTATCTCAGTAAAAGCTAATCTATCAAAAACAAGCCTAGGAAATATATGTAGTGCCACAAGAGTTTCATAACACCAGATAATTGTGGAATTCTCATTTAGATACCAATCTCCCCAATTCCACTCATATTTGGGGTCATCACCACATTCTCTTAGTCTAAAAAATGCTTGAATTGTTCTAGAAATCATCTCAGTCGGGGCCACTCCCATTTGTACCAAAATGGTATGTTTTATGGTGTTATAGAATCCAACATAGTTTGAATTTGGGAAATGCAAATCCCAGATGTATGTCCAAATTTGGATAGGCAGTTATTACCCTTTTCATCCACTTGTCTTAGCTTCATGGATTGACCAAAAAATTCCATTCCTTTATATAATATCATATGGGTATGTGCAGGATCATCATGGAAAAAATAGGCCCTTAAGTGGCAAAAAAATTAGAAAAATCAAAGTTAGGCAACTTGACGTAAAAATTTGAATAAGCTATCTATATTATTTCAAAAATATGTAAGAATAGAATCTATAGCAAATTGAATGTAGTTTCTAAACTGATGGGTTTGTTTAAAAATAAAAAAAATTTGGTTGGTGAAAATTTGAAATTTCAATATGATGGTAGCAAATTTCATGGAAAAATAAGAGGTGTCTATTTGGCCACTAATAAAATAAATGATAATGTTACTATAGATTTTTAGATTTAAGTAGAGGACTCATGTCCAGATGTGATTCATATTTTTTTGTAATTTTTTTCCAAGGAAATAATTAATTATGAATTTTTTATTACAACTTTTAAAAAATATAAAAAATTTGTATGTCTAACCACCTTAACTTGGTCAAAACTTCATGAAATTAATTTTTTCTTTTTTTAATCCTATAGTATGCAAAGCATTGAATGTGACGCATGTTTTGGATTCAAATAATGTGATACCATTTGAAAGCTATAAATGTTTTTCAATCAGTCTATCAATAAGGACTTTAGTCGTAATTTGAATAGAAAATAAATAATAATTACTTATTGAATTCAAAGTAAATCATAATTTATATTGGTGGAAAGCTGAGAATCTCCTTTAAAAACCCTTTTTGTTTCATCAATCTCCTTTAAAACCCCTTTTCGTTTCATCAATTTTGGGTAAAAGAAAAGTTGTCAGCCACATACCCATCATATTGCCACTTTTTGGCCCATCATGATCCTGCACATACCCATATGCAACAATAATAAATAATGTTTGAATGTCAATGGAGTTCTCCTTTCTTTCAACCTCATCAAGTGATAGTGTAACTGCTCAGCGACTTTGTTGGCATAGTCGAACCATGTGTGCTTGTTTTTATGTTGAATGTCCATGATCATAACTAATAGGGGTGATTTTATCTTTCCATCACATTTCAATACAAGCACTTGACACAAAATAAAGTATGTGTATCTAAAATAATCTACAAATTCCTCATAATCCAATGGTTCAACTTCTTTGAGTGAAAATACAGAACCCTTCTCTCATCTATGCTTTGGTAGTTCACCTCTTTGAAACCCGACCCTATGTTTAGCATATTCCTTCTGCAACTTTTCCATATGAATCTTTTCACTAGCATTAAGATTCATTCTAAAAACCTCTTCAACCTTAATTTTCTTTATTTCTAGGATGCTTCTAGCATTAATATCTGTAATTACCCTATTTATATCATCATATTTGTCTACAAAGTGTAGCATTAAGTCTACTTGCATAAAAATATTAGGGACTACCAATTTCCCTAAATCTAAACCCCAAACATTTTTACTAGGATGTCAAGCATTTGTTCTTGTGAAAGCTTATAAAAATAACTCCCATCCAATCTTTGTTATGACAATGTCACTAATTCAATTGTGAGATACTTCAAATTGGTGGTTAGAGTTCCTTCCCTGGTAGCATTCCTACCACTTGCCTTGACATATGTTGGCTGGAACTTTTCCATGAAACAAACATAGTCCTTAGGTTGGCCTTTTTTATTCTAGGTTCCTTCTAATGTTTGGGGTGGGTCATGAGAGACCTGATTTTTCTTCTTAGGTATGGGTTTTGAGGATGATGATTCACTGGGTTGACCCATCTTGGCTTCTTTAGGGCTTATAGGCTTGAATTCAAACTAGGTTTTGGAGTTGATATTCTATTTTTGATAGCTTAAACTTGAATTCAAATACAGTTATACCCTTTTTCTTTTATCCCAATTAGGAAACCACACTTAATCAAGAGAACCCAGGAACCCTAAATCATTCTTGAAAACAACTATTTTTTTTTTGCTTGAATACACCATTTCTTGCAAAATAACATGAAAAACCCATGGGATTTGATGACAACTTACCTAGGAAAAATCCTCTGCAACTTTGTTTGACATCAGCTCTGGTCACTCTGAACTCTTCTTCAACTCCTCAAATGTTAGAATAAGAGGGATATGTGAATACAAACCCTTTTAGGGTATGTGCAAGATCATCATGGAAAAAATAGGGCCTTCCATGGCAAAAAGTTTAGAAAAATCAAAGTTAGGCAACTTGACGTAAAAATTTAAATAAGTTATCTATATTATTTCAAAAATATGTAAGAATATAATCTGTAGAAATTTGAATGTAGTTTCTAAACAACTAGGTTTTTTTTTTTTTTTAATTTGGTGAAATTTGAAATTTCAATGTAGTGGTACTTCAATTTTAGGGAAAAAATAAGAAGTAGGTGTCTATCTGACCACCCTAACCACAATAAAATGATAATACTTTTTGATAGGACTTTAAACATAAGTAGAGTACTCATACCCCGATGCGATGCATAATTTTTGTAATTTTTGTCCAAGTAAATAATTAATTATAAATTTTTTATTATAACTTTTAAAAAAATATAAAAACTCATATGTCTGACCACCTTGACTTGGTCAAAACTTCATGAAATTCAACTTTTCTTTTCTTAATCATATAGTATGAAAAGCATAGAATGTGACACATGTTTTGGATTCAAAAAATGTGATACCATTTGAAAGCTATAAATGTTTTTTAATCAACCTATCAATCAGGACTTTAGTCGTAATTTGAATAGAAAATGAATAATAATTACTTATTAAATTCAAAGTAAAGAATAATTTATATTGGTGGAAAGCTGAGAATCTCCTTTAAAAACCCTTTTCATTTCATCAATTTTGGGTAAAAAAATAGTCATCAGCCACATACCCATCATATTGCCACTTTTTGGCCCATCATGATCTTGCACATACCCTTTACATGAATTTTTCCAAGTACATTCACTATTAATGGTGCAAGAAGGATTGCACGACTGAAAAATTACTCCATCAATTGGCCATTCCCATTTGAATTCAAGTTATTTATTTTCTCATGTGAAAATTCCATCCAACGACTAACATCATTCCATAATCTCCACAAGGCGCTACTAGCAATTTGATACATACTTTAATGAGCTAAGGAGCTTCCATGCATATCTCTACATATCCTATGAGTATCAATCATTACATCTTCCAATTTTTCATTAGGATCTCATCAAGTGATGGCTTAGAATCTAGCGATGAGATATCAACCATTGATCTTTTTTGTGAGAGGATCTTAGCTAGAGTCCTAAATTCCATCGATCATCACATCTTTACTTTTCATTCAACAATCTTAACCCACGATAGACCGATCCCACATGATGGGGAGAAAATCCACCCATCAGCAGTCACAAGTTCCTTCTTGGAAGACATGATACAACCGACAATAGTAATAAGGCCAATGATGAGTTAAAACTTAACCACATCACCCATCGAGAGTTGATATCTACCAGTGGAAATGCAACATGCAATGTGCGATGAAACAAGCACAGTTGGAAAGAAAGTGTGTCACTCATCGTGGGATGGACATGGATTATTCCAAAGGAACATGCAATTTGTGATGAACCACTAGTGGTAGACCTAAGTGGTGTTAAAGTGCACGTGGGCGAAAGTTTTTTTAAAAGAGGACTTTGTAGGCTTGACAGGTGACCAAGGTGTTGGGTCTGGTTAAAACAATGATAGTGATTGCCACAAAATGCCACTTAAGCAATTAGTAACCTAATGTAACTGGTTAATGAGAGAACATAAGGCAAAGGATAACCTAGAATTTCACTGTAAATAAAACTCTTAAAACCTAGACCCTAATGGCAACAAGATATGAGCAAACAGAAAAGTGGCCATGAAATTGAAGGGGTCGTGAAATTTTTTAGGGTTCCACCAAGGGGGAAAGGAGATGGAGGATAGGGAGAGGGAGGATGAGGTGATGATGGTGGAGATGGATGGGGAGGAGGAGGAAAAGGAAAATACTGACATAGGAGGATGAGGGGACAATGGGTTGTGAGGCCATTATCATCGATCTAAGAGGAAGGGGAGCAGGATAGGGTAGGCGATGAGAGGGTGGTAGAGAAGAGGGATGAGGAGGACTAGTACCAAGATGATGTGTCACTTCTCAAGGTGGGATAACATGTTGTTTTGATGGGAGAGGTTGAGATAGAGGAGGAGAGATAGGAGGAGATGAAAAAGAAGAAGGAGATGGGAGAGGCTAAGTGGATCCTTCAAGAGAGGATTGTGATGGGTGTGGATATATAGGTTTTTCTAGAGGAGATACCAATTAGATGAGGTGATGATTGGTGGATCAGATGATATCTAATCTTCAAGGATGGTTAGATCAGGATACATCTAGGTTCTAGGAATTGGAGGTAGAGGTGGGGGAATTTAGGACTAAACAAAATTTAGCGGTGATTGGGAGACAATAGGTAGACCAATAGGTCATATAATTCATTGCTACTTGTAGTTGATCAATGATAGATATGGCCAGAGAGATTGTCAGGAACAACAAGAGAGATGTACTATAGGGATTTGCATAAGATCAAGGTACCACCTAAGAGGATAGCACTTATTGCCTTAAAGGAATTGAACAGTGGAAAGTCTTGTAGTAGATGGCCCGATAGTAGGTCATAGAGTAGTGGAGGCATTTCAAGATTGAGCTGGTTAGGGCCATATGATAGGCCACCCTCAAAGCATAGGTCCTTGGGGTTACCATGATTATCAACACCACAAAATCCATCACCACGACAGTAACCTTCTAAGGAGAATTCTAGCTCTTGTTAAACCATATTTTGACATTGTATCAGGACACTTTATATTTTTGACCATTGAGTCTACGAGCTCCATTTTTAGGATACAGCTTTACATTGTATTGTGACACATTTTTGAGTGATATATATGATACATGATTTTAGTGGTAGTTTATGATATGCATTCCTATTTTTTACATG
This sequence comes from Sequoia sempervirens, assembly GCA_007258455.2. NCBI lineage: Eukaryota > Viridiplantae > Streptophyta > Pinopsida > Cupressales > Cupressaceae > Sequoia > Sequoia sempervirens. The sequence goes on from VDFB02281492.1 coordinate 683,017,840, forward strand.
TCATGTGATGGAATCATCATCATGTTTTTATGTTTTTCATGCATTCTATATGATTATGCGATGATGGTTTATGTTAATGCAATATGATGGATGGCTAATTTATGCTTATATATGATGCTTAGATGCTATATGGATGTATCTAATGTCATTATATTATGTATGTGAATTTGATGATTATGAACATTATATGAATGCATTATGATGTATGCCAAAATAATATGATATGATTATGTAATGCAATGTAATGTATATTATGATTATGTGATCAAATGTGGTATGTATTGAAACAATGTTATACAATGCAATACAATATATATGTAATCTGATAAATGATAATAGGTTATGATTATGATGTAATGTGAATGTAATGACATATGCTAGTATGTAATGAGCTAAAGATATTATGTGATGATTTAATTATAATGCCACATGGATGAAATCTATGTTTTTGTTATTTTCATATGCAATATAAATAAACTAATATGATGATACCTATTATGATAATGGTATCTATAATGCTTCCTAACATGATTTTGTATGCAAGATATTTTTGTGTCATAGGATGCTATCAAGATGTGGATAGGAGAAATCTTAGTTCGGAAGATATGGAAGTTAGTATGGTGTTAGTGGAGATAGCTTAAAGATTAATATCTAGTATGCAAGGATTTTCATATAATCATTATTGGTCAATAAAATGTGAAAAATGGAGCATAAACACCATGGTATGACATAGACCAAGGTGTGTAAGATCATCCACTTGCAAAAATAGAAAGTCAAAGACAAGGAATTTCCCAACTCATATTAAGGAAAAAGTTGCCCCAATCTTTTTTCCAAGACCATCCACAAACAATAGTCAAAGAAAAGGATGAGTCACAAGACAAAATTTCTCCTCCAAATCCTTCATAGGACATCTTGGAGGTAGCTAGTAACATATCTCAGAAGAAAAATCCAAAAGGATAATACAAAATATCCCAAAAAATTCAACAACCATTCAAAGTGTTTTCTAATAATTGTGTCTCAATGTTTAATTAATTGGGTAATTGATAGGTTTATTGTTTTGACAAGGCCTGATTTTAGGAGAGGAAACATGTCATATAAGACATCACATCTTGTTTCCATCATGTAGCCACTTGTATAAGGCAAATGAAAAAGTTTGATATATTGAAAATGTCTATTTTGTAAGGACACATCCTACATAATACAAGTGTTTGACTAATTTGATGTTTTAGGTTGGTTTAATGTTGTTGACTATTTTTACAATTGACTGATTTGACTTAAAGGCTTGTTGACTAGTTTTTCTTCTTAGTTCATGACTTTTGTGATGTTTTGATGGTTGTTTATGTCTAAGTGGACTATGTATAACTTATTATGACTGAACTAAAAAACCCTAAAGGACTAACATAGGGCCTCAGTGGTTCATCGACAAATGGCCTTGCTTCTGTAACAATATGCAGAGACCTCATAGTTTGAAATGACTTTAACTTTGTCTTATTTGAAAAAGGATTGAATCATGATTGAATTTTATTTGGAAAATACTAAAGGAATCACCTAGTGCCTTGAGGGCTCATTGATTGATGATCATATCTACATTATCCATGTAAAGGAATCATAGCTCTACTATCCTTGGATTAACATGACTAACTCTAACTTTCTATTTGGGATTTTTGAAGGTTATTTGGATGTTTATGTGCTTTCTGACATGTTTAGTTTTTTTTGGATTTTTGATGTTTTATGATTTTTTTTTCCTTATGAGAATATTTTCTTTTTTTCTTTTTTTTCTTTTTGGGATATAGTGACCTCCACCAACAAGTGTAGTATCTAATGAAGATGTAGGTCAAGTATTTTCCCAAAGTCAGAGGTAAGACCAATTTTTTAGGGGTGGAATTGGAATAGGTGTTATGGTAGATAGATATGGAAGTCGAAAAAGATGCATAATGTCAATTGTTCTAGATTATAGAATGGAAAAACATGAGTTTTTATGGACAAAAAGGAAAGTATGAAATATGTACTTATTATGAATGATGGGGAAAGTTAGATAGAATGATGGTAGATGACAAAGAGAAGATAATCTACAAATAGTGCTTGCTTTCCAGGTTTTCACCATGGTACTTATCTAAAGTGCCATTGAAGTGGTTTTCATTGTTGGAAAAATTATTTATCTTCACTATTTTCTTTAGTTTTTTATTTTTTAATGTCACCAAGATGCCTATTTTCTAGGTTTTCATCAAGGTAATTTTTTTTAATTTTTTAATTTTTTTGGGTATGGCATGGTTCTCTGAAGCCAAGTATAGAGTTTTTTCAAATGTAAATTCTTGATAGGTTTTGAAAAGGGTTTCCCTTTAGGATTTGAAAGATGATATGCTCCTTATTCGAAGACTCTCATGACAATGTAGGGACCTAGCCAATTTGGCTCAAATTTTATTGGATTTTCTCGCTTTGCTCGATTCTTCAGATTCTTGATTAATATTGTTGGTTTTTTTTAGTGAACCAAACATAATACTACCATTATCTATGAATTTTACAAATTCAATGGCCAATAACTTTGAGGATTGGCCAACAAATAGGTGAAAGCTTGCTAGGCTTTCCCTATGCACTTCAAGCTCTGCAAAACCTAAGAGGGTGATCCCTACAATGTATCTTTAGATAATCTTGTGCCAACTACCATATACATCGTAATTAAAATAGATAATTACTCCTTTAGTTTTTTAACACATTAAATACCTCAAATATCTAGATAATATTCATGGAAACATTATACTTAAGCATGAGAAAATATTAAAATTCAGCTCTATATACATTCATACAAAATGGGAGATTAAAACTGATTTAAACGTAGATGCTACAAAAGATCTCAGGAGACTATAACATTAAACGACTAGTGCCTTATCCTAGGGTGGAGATTTCTAAACCATGTAATAGAAAACATACAACATTTTTCATGTCATGACTATTCCTATCAATGTTTCATTACATCATCAATACTAGAGACTTAACCAATAATACTTAGTGATTCGTGCAAACAATTGTATAAACCTTCATTCATGTCGATACAATTTAACTCATTCTTTGAATAAGAGTAATAACATTGAACAAACATTCAAGGAAATAAAAGAACATGAATAACAAAAATATTTGATTGTTTTATATTCAAAATTTATGCAATATTTATAGTGGAGAGCACTGGCCTTAAAGATCTTTCCTTTTATATATCAAAAGATGATAGTGCTATGAACATTTTCACCACTACATGACTCAAAGATTCATAGAATCTAAAATAGAATCATATTCTATTATCTAGACTTTGTTACAAGACTTCTCTAAAATAAATCTACTAGCAACCTCATACAATTGGCCTTGAATTCCCTTTTATAAGAACATAGGAGAAAAAAAAGCTTCGGGCAAGATAGTACACATGTCATGTCTTCATTTGACAATCACTTTTACATCCAAAGGTTGTTACTTTTATCAAAATACGAAGGATAATATCAAGTAATACAAAACCATTTTCATCAGTTGATGAATATTCTTCTACCTTCCAAAAGGCTCTTCAGTCAGTGCAAAACATTCCTTCCATGAACAAAGCACTTGTTCCACATGCTCCAAAACTTGTAGATGAAAAAGCATAAAGAGAAGAAAATAAAAAATACCAATGAACCTCCATGTTTACATACCATGTCACCATATTTGAACTTGAGAGAGTAGAATATTTGAATGTTGATATATCTAAGGCCTAATCTATACTAGTTCCAGGCCATGCATTATACTTTTCTTAATGAAAACTTCATTATTGTAGACACAAGACCAAAATTCCAATCACCAACTCCTATTGCAACAACTCATATGTCCAAGTGTCTATGTAATTAGACTTCCATAGTGAAAATTCCTCATCTCTAGGCCAAAAAAATCCCATAATCTTAGTTACATTTTTCCTATATGGGTTGTATTTTATTATCACCTCATTTGCCTTCTTGTCAAATTCTTCAAGGAAAATCCCTATATGTATAAGCCTATCCATGCTATTTTCTAGCATGTCCAAATCCACCTCATCACAAATTAGCTTTTCCTGAGTGACTATCAATTTATTGGCCTAGTCCTTTCATTCTTGTAAAGACTTAAGCTCACCATTCTTATTAAAAATATTTAGAAGCAAACCAACATTCCAGTCATCAAATTTATTTATCAATTCCCTAATTTTCACATCTAAGAGCTAAATCAATCCTTTGGAATCTTTCATCTCAATTACAAACCTTAGGGTTGGTAGAATATTGGGAGGTTTATTTGCATCTTGTGTTGATCCATGGCCATATCCCTCAAAAAAAATTCTTTTAGGATCCATCTTTCCATTAAAAGAATGTCAATCTCCTTATCTATATAAAAATTTCTAATAGCATCAAACATTAAAGAATAATTAGAATGAATTTCAATCAATCTATTCTCAATTCCTTTATATAGGTGCTCAAGCACCATAATCAAAATCTTCAAATTGCTCATGTGAATGATCTCATCCTACTACTTACATATTTCCTCAAAGCCTTTTAACTTTTACAATAAGTCCTTCATGTTGACCTCGTCTATTTGCGGTGTATTCAAAACATCTTGAATTGATTGTGAAATTTGCACATCCTTAGATTCAAGAGGTATAGCATCAATTTGGACTAGAGAAGGTGAAATAATTGGGGAAAGTGGGTTTTGAGCTTGTGGGGAAAGGGGGGTAAAATTGTGTCTGGAGATGTTCCTAGCTACAAAGATAGAAATTATTGTTTCCATAAAACCATCTATGTTTGCATTTGTGCAATCTTTTGCTAGCTTAAGTTGTATTCAACCACAATTTAATTATACTAAGTCCTAAATTTATTTGTTTCTTCTATCAAAGACTCAACTATGGCCTCAATAAATTGAGCCACATTTACATTCATTATTGTTGCTTAATTCCAAGGTGAATGTTTCTAGTACTCTTTTTATGATCAATCCTCCCCTGACTTCTAGAGTTGGCTTTGCAAACTTTGGTTTATTGGTGCTTGGGGCCAAATCCCAAATAGCAAGTGTATCCCACTAGGAGTTGAAAGTTCATCCGTAGAAGGATGATGTGACCTCTTCCTCAGTGTTGAAAATGGGGGCATCATGTCTTCTTACTGTTGGAAAAACAATGAAAAAAAATTGAGAGGGTGGGTGAATTAGTTGTCACAGAATATTTAAAATTTTCAAACTTTACTTAAAAATTAATTTTAGATCTGATAAATGAATAATAAACTATGAATAATCAACACATTAGAAGCACATAAAACACCAAGATTTTTTATGTGGAAACCCTGTTAGGGGAAAAACCATGGAGGTTAGTCCATAGTATTATACCATGTTAAAAGTATAAGAAGAATAATGGGAATGGACACGCATTTAGGCATACTACCTAGTTCTCACTACTCAAATACAAGAGGAACACTACCCAGCAATACACAATAATACAGATTAGATCCACATAGTATGAACTAATAAAATAGCTTCTACACAATCTTGATTACAATTCCAATTAAGATAAAAAAAATACTTCTTCACACTCTGCTCTACAATCGAATGATATTCGCACTTAAACACACAAGAGAACACTAAGAACACTTCAAATTGAACAAACAACCATTCTTATATATACGCAACATGAAATTACATCAACAACCTTGTTGGCTAAAAATATAAAACATATTTACAATGTCGGCCATAATTACAATAAGATTTACAATGTGAATCCACCAAGGTTAGCCACAACACAGTGTAGATCCAAATTAATGACTGCAACATAAAAATACTTCAATTAATTTCTCGTTGAAGATCCACAACACGCTATAACCTTCATGTTTTCCAAGAACATGAAAACCCAAACATATCGAGAAAGAATCTTCAACCATGAGCACACTGATCAATGTGGATGTGCAACAAAGATAGAGAATGATCTAGAAGCATCCAAAAACAACAAGAACTAATAGAGAAACATCCACATCAACAAAAATTACCAAAACCACATAAACTTCAATTAGGAACATTGACATAACCCACAAAAATATTGTCAGAACACAATTGTTTATATCTCGATCAAAACTTCACGTGGACCTCTAGAACTTCAGGTAGATGAACTATATACTCTCAAAAATAAATCCCTTAGTCCACAACAATTGATCTTCAACGTACATAACAAGACACCTTCATGACCTTCACTATTCCATTGGCAACCTGCAACTTTTTAACAATTTTCTCAATATCCTCGACATATACAACCTTCAATACAATAATGTTAATAGTGTTGACATCAATGACAACCACATATCAACAACACAACCAAAGCATCCAAAATTCTCCACCTTCAGAATTGATGGAAACAAATGATATAAAATACCATCAACACAACTACACTTGCTCTCCCTTAGGTTCTGACTCTTTTCGACAATTTCCCTTCTCCACCTAAAAATATTTTTCACATTGCTCTTCTCCCCATTTGAGATCAATGGAAAAGATAAGAATTATCTTCCTACATACAAGCTCTAAACCACATATATGCACATCTAACTACTCCACCTTAGTAGTAGCCACAAAAACATTAATCCATATTAGGAAATATCTATGAAGCACATGGATTGATGCAAAAAAATGCATCTTTAGTTCATATTAGGAGGGTTAATCACCTCTAGCATCCCTGTGACATATTAAAAAGTATCCTTTGGAAATGGCTTGGTGAAAATGTCTGCAATCTATTCTTTGGTAGGAACATAATCTAGTCTGACTTCTTTCTCACTCACTTTTTCCCTCAAGAAGTTAAACTTGATTAATATATGCTTGGTCTTAGAGTGGAGCACTAGATTCTTTGATATGCCAATTGCACTTGAGTTGTCACAGTATATGGAAATAGGTTCATCATATACTACTCTGATATCTTTCAGCATCTGTTTCATCTACATCACTTGAGTACAGTTATTTGTAGTAGCACTATACTCTACCTCAGTAGTAGATAAAGAAATGGAATTTTTCTTTTTACTCAACCATGACACCAACTTCTTCCCTAGGAAGAAAGCACCACCGCTATTACTCTTCATGTCATTGACATCTCCTGCCTAATCCGCATCAGTATATGCATTCAAAGTAAGATCATCATCCTTAGGATACCAAAGCCCAAAATCAATTGTTCCTTTCAGATACCTTAAAATTCACTTTATAGTAGTCACATGAGATTCTTTTGGATCAGCCTGAAATCTAGCAACCATACATACAACATTCATAATGTCTAGTCTGGTCTGAGTTAAGAAGAGCAATCCACCAATCATTGATTTGTATCTTGTTTGATTTTCCTTAGGAGAATCATCATTATGTGTTAACTTACATCTAGTTACAATGGGAGTACCAATAAGTTTTGAGTCTTCCATGCCAAACTTCTTTAGAAAATCTCCCACATATTTGGACAGAGATATGAAAATACCCTTGTGTAACTGAGTAACTTGCAATTCTAGAAAGAAATTCATCTCTCCAATCATGCTCATTTCAAATTCACTCTTCATTTCATCAACAAACTTCATACATATATTGCCATCTCCTCCAAAAATAATGTCATGAACAAAGACTTCAATAATTAACTCTTTATCATGATCCAACTTGAAATATAAGTTGTTGTCAACAACCTTTATTGAATCCAAGCTTTAGTAAATATTTATCAAGTATAGCATACCGGGCTCTAGGGGCTTGCTTGAGTCCATATAGAGCTTTATTTAATCGACAAACCATGTTTTCCTTATCAGTTAGTTGAAATACATCCAGATGTTCAATATATACTTCTTCTTCTAGCTCACCATTTAGAAAAGTTGACTTCACATCAATTTGATAGACTTTATAGATCTTTCATGTAGCATAAGCAAGAAATAATCTAACAACTTCAATTCTAGGAATAGGGGCAAAGGTTTCTTCAAAATCAATACCTTCCATATGAGAATAACCTTTACATACTAGTATTTCTTTATTCTTGACTACTTCACCTTGTTCATTTAGTGTATTCTAAAAGACCCATTTAGTACCAATCACATTTTTATCTTTAGGTATGGGAACAAGTACCCATGTATCATTCTTTTCAATCTGCATTATTTCTTCCTTCATAGCTTCCATCTAGTATTCATCATTCCAAGCTTCATTGACATCTTTAGGCTCAATCTTGGAAATTAGGCAATATTCTTTTGAAATCTTTCTTCTAGTTTACACACCTATATTTCTGTCTCCTACAATTTGATTTTCAGAATTATTTAGCTTTACATACCTCAAATTTTTAGGATTCTCTCAAACTTCTGGTTATTTTGTTCTTTCTTTTGCACTTGCATTTTTCTCTGCTTCATGACTACCTTGATTTACCAAAACAAATAGAAGTTGTTTTACCAGAACATATGGCACAATTTGAAGTTGATTATGTGTTGGAGCATTCTTCCCTTTTTTTGTGTTGTCTTCTTGATCATCTAAATCATATCCACAATATCTGGATGATTTAGTAGAGTCCTCACCAACTCTAACATTTGCACTCTCAACCATTTTTTCTTTGTCTTTTGTTAAAACACTGGTAGGACTTTCTTTTAATAGAGTAACCTAGAAATATTCCTTCATCACTTCTTGCACCAAACTTGACTATGTCCTCATCTCTCTTGATGTAACACTTGCTTCCAAATATCTTGAAATATTTAACAGTAGGCTTATAACCACACCATAGTTCAAAATGAGTCTTACCAAAATTATCATTTACATATACCAGATTCAAAGTGTACACAATAGTTCTTACAACTTCACTCCAAAATATGTGAGGCACATTTCCTCCAATCATCATTATTCTATCACCATCCAGAACTATTTTATTCTTCCTCTATACAACTACATTCTATTGAGGGGTTTGGGGAGTAGATAACTCTCTTTTGATTCCATTCTCTTCACAAAAAGAATTAAACTTTGTGTAGGTGAACTCACCACCTCTGTCTGACCTTAAGAATTTTATTTTCATACCTTTCTCATTTTCTACCATAGCTTTCAAAATTTTTAACTTCTCTAATGCTTCACTTTTTTCTCTTAAGAAAGCAACCCATATCATTCTAGAGTAATCATCAATAATCAACATAAATTACCTTTCTCCATGAAGACATATGACTCTAGAGGGACCACATAGACCAGTATGTACCAACCCCAGTAATCCATTTGAATGATATTGTTTACTCTAAAAAGAAACTCTAGTCTATTTTCCCATCTAACACTACTTGCAAATTGTGCTAGCAGGCTTCACTAGCTTAGGTAAATCTCTTACTGCTTGAGTGGAACTTACTTTGAAAATGTTATCAAAATTCACATGATACAACCTCCTATGCCATAACTAGTTTTCATCTACTTGAGCAATTAAAAAACTTTCTCTAGCAGCATTTAGGTGAAAAATATTACCTTTTTTTGTTTACCTGAAGCAATTACATTTCCAAAACTTCTAAGTATCCTACATCTTCCACCTTTGAACTAAAGATCATAACCCTTCTCCACCATTTGTCCAACACTCAACAGGTTGTGCTTCAAGCCTTCAACATAAAGACATCATCAATGTTATGCTTACCACCAAAACAAATAGATCCTCTACCATGAATCACACAAGAATTGTTATCTCCAAATCTTACAACCCCACCATCATACTTATTTACACTTACAAAGTTTCATTTGTTACCAGTCATACGATGTGAGAATCCATTGTCAATAACCCACTCATCTTTTTCTTCAATTTAGGCTGCAAGAGCTTTCTCAACATCAGTCAATTTAGTAGCCACTAGACTATTTTCCTTGATAGCAATGAAAACCCAATCATATTCATTTCCATTCTCTTTATCAGACTCTGCATCAGTCGCACCTTCTTCAGAAAAATAACATTTCTTTTGAAATCTAAGTTTGTAAGGCTTAGATCTAGGAACTCTTTAAGGAAATATTGATGCAAAATGACCTATTTTACTACAAGAAAAATATTTGATAGGAAACTTTACTTTATACTTACCTTGTACTCTACCTTCTTTCTTTACAATCAATGCTTCCAACTCTTCTACCTCTCTTTCTTCATCTTCAAGCTATTTCATTTCTTCCTCATACTTGAATGTATTTCTAGACTTTCTCACAGATCATATCTTTGCTTGTTTCTTCGAGATATAGTAGACTTAAATTTAGTTTTAGTCTTGGGAACAAATTCACCAAATTCGTTGAAATCAAAGGCAACAAGTTTACCAATCAGTGTATCCCTTGTCACATTCGTCAATGATCTGGTTTCTTCAATAGCATGAGCCTTTTCTTTATAGGAGGGAGGCAATGATCTAAGCACTTTAGCCACAATTTCTTCCTCATCTAGGGTACCACTGGAACATCTAATACCCATCACTATTTCATTTACTCTTTGCATAAAAGAAGAAATATTTTCATCTTCACCCATCTTCAAAATTTCATACTTTCCTTTCAAAATTTGTTGCTTAGCCATCTTCACATGTACATCTCCTTCATACAATGTTTCTAGCTTCATCCAAATCTCATGAGCTATCTTTAGACCTATCACATTTGTCATTTATAAATCTATTTGAGCACTTATCAAAGCTTCCATAGCCTTGAAATTATCCTCAGCCTCTTTAATCTCATCAGCAATGGAAGGACCATTCTAAGGAATAACATATGGATTCTTTGTAATCTTCTAGAAGGGTTCAACAACACACCTCAAATGAAACTCCATCCTAGTTTTCCACAATGAGTAGTTTGTTCCATTGAATCTAGGCTTGTCCTTCTTGTATGATGTCATCTCGAATCACCTCAATCTTTTAAAATTCTTTAGAGGAACCTACTCTGATACCAATTGTTGGAAAAACAAGGACAAACAACTAAGAGGGAGGGTGAATAAATTGTCACTATTTAAAATTTTCAAACCTTACTTAACTTTATCTTAGATCTGATGAATGAATAATAAACCGTGAACAATCAACACATCAGAAGTACAAAGAACACCAATATTTTTTTGTGGAAATCCTATTAGGGGAAAAACCATAGTGGAGGTTAGTCCATAGTATTATACCATGTTAAAAGTATAAGAGGAACAATGGGAATGCACATGCATTCATGAACACTCTCTAGCACTCAATACTCAAATACAAGAGGGCTCACTACCCAACAATGCACAACAAAATGGATTAGATCAGTAGGGTATGAACTAAGAAAATAACTTCTACACAAGCTTGATTATAGTTCCAATTAAGCACATAAATACTTCTTCAAACTTCTTCACACTTCACTCAAAATTCTTCAAACTCTGCTTTGCAATCAAATGATATTCGCACATACACACACAATAGCACACCAAGCACACTTCAACTCAAAAAAACAACCATTCTTATATATCTGCAACATGAAACTACATCAACAACCTTGTCGGCCAAAAATGTAAAACATATTTACAATGTTGGCCCAAATTTCAATAAGATTTACAATGTGAATCCACCAAGGTTGGCCACAAAACAGTGTAGACCAAAATTAACAACTCCAACACAAAAGCACTTCAATTAATTTCTCCGCAAAGATCCACAACATGCTACAACCTTCATGTTGACCAAGAAAATGAAAACCTGAACATAATGAGAAAAAATATTCGACCATGACATCACTGATCAATTTGGACGTGCAACAAAGATAGAGCATGATCAAGAAGCATCCAAAACAACAAGAACTAATAGAGAAACATCCATAGCAACAAAGATTACCAAAATCACATAAGCTTCAATCAAGAACATTGATAGAACCCATAGAAATACTGTCAAAACACAATTGTTCATAGCAAGATCAAAACTTCATGTGGACCTTTGAAAATTTTGGTAGATGAACTAGATACTCTCAGCAATAAACCCTTTGGTCCACAAACAACTGATCTTCAACGTACAGAACAAGACACCTTCATGACCTTCATTGTTCCATTGGCAACCTGCAACTCTTCCTTTAACAATTTTCTCAATATCCTCAACATATACAACCTTCAATACAATAATGCTAATTGTGTTGACATCAATGAAAACCAGATATCAGCAACACAACCACAACATCCAACACTTACTAAATCAAATGCTATAGCCGATGCCAAGTTTCATTATAGAAGAAACAACTCTCCACTTTTCCTCACAAGTTGCTTGCCTTCTGCTATAGAGTTATTCAAGTGATTGGTCCTCATTTCCTCGTGGAATTTAGTTTCAATAATTGTTTGTGCCAATTTAGGTTTTTCACCTTCCTTCTTTAGCACATTCGATGCATACTCATCTTTCATAGCTTTCCACACAAATTCCTTAAATGCATCTATTTTGACAAACTCATCATCATTCATGAAACTTTAACAAGCTTGAAACCTAATATCCTCTAAGCTATTACTCCCACTCATATCTTCTTTACTTAGCATGAGACTTAGAGTGTGGCTCTATTTCTATTTAAGAGGATGGCATTCCCTACCTTATTTAATCATCTATTACAAAAATTTAATTATCAGAATCATCTCTTGGGTAGTCAACAAGATTGATTGTCTCAACCTTTTACCTTTTTTATTTGTGGCTTCTTTGGAGGGGATGGTTCCCTATTTGGTGAATCCAACTCAATTATATTTGGAGAAAATGAATTTTGTGGTGAAAATGGAGGAAATTGTTTTGTTGGGATGGTGACATAGAATACTCAGACCATGTAGGAGTTGCAATTTTTATTTGCTTCCTCACCATGCTCTTCTTTCTAGCATATATGTGTACTATTTTGGGAGGCTACTAGGCTAATTGTCCTCCTATCATGGGGTCTTTCCCCTTATCTTGCACTACCCTTTCCTCCTTCAAGATTGCAAAAAAATTGTCACAATTTTGAATAACTATCTCAATATTCAAAATTATATTGCCGATATCTAGAAAAGTCTAAAAATCAGGGTCTTTAACCCTTCTTGCTCTCTCCAACTTCACAAAGAAATTCCATTTCCTTATCCTATCTTCGTAGAAATCAAGGTCAAAAAAATTTTTGTTGAGATCATTAGGGAAAGAATGGGTATGAACATGTTGCACTCCCTTGATCTTATCCATGAAAAAAACCATGAATCCCTTAGGATCATAACTCCTATATCCCCAAATTTTCATATCATAGGGCTTGAGGTAATAATCAATAATATTCCTCCATTTTTCTGTTATCATGGAAAAATAAGAAAAGATAGTGTAATTTGGGAAGAATGTTCCCTTCCTCTTCTCAAATGGGAATACATCATCAACATTTCCCAGCTACCACATGACCTTAAGAAATCCAATTCTCAATGGAACTTTTCTTGGAGGTATGTGAGGTGTTACCCTTGTACCATACACCTTGAATATAATGCAATCCTTATATGGGATTACTTCCCCCCAATTATGATTGATATTGAATTTAGACTTTCTTTCTACTTGTCTGAAGAAGTTATGTAACTTTGTGGGAACCCTGGGAACATCCACCATTAAAACCCTTCTCAACATGGTAGGGTAAAAGAAAAAAGATATGTCACACTTTCAACCAACTTATCAGGACAACTGAATTCAAGTATTTCTAACTAAAAATTGATTTTGGTCAAACATATGATCTAGTAAGATTCATTCTAGCTAAGTTAGATACTTCCACAACTTTTCCAACTAAAATTGTTGGCTAAAAATATATGGAGTTCCACTTTGAGTCCAATTTACCAAAAAAATAAAACTATTTAAAAAACTTGAAATTTCAATAACTCCTACTAATGTAAATAAAATTTCTTTTTAAATATAAAAATACCCTTTTGTAGATCCATAAGTGTAGTTTTCAAAAATATATTTATTTTAATAGTTTAATTTTTTTTAGTTTTTATTTTTTATTTTTACTAAAAGTAGGTTATCAACACAAAATATTAGGTTGATTACTATGCCAAGGAAAAATACTAAAACTTATTAATTTTTCTTAAAAAAATATGATGCACTAGATAAAAGAATCTATTTCAAGATGGTATATTTTTTTTTCCATTTTAGATAAATATTTAATATGAAAGTTGGCATATGATGAAAACAACTATTTTTTGATTTGCACACATTTTAATATTTATTTAAAAATATATATTTATCAAAATTGGGAAAAAAAATTTCCATGCACTGAAATTTCAAGTCATAAATACACACAAAAAATTTGAAAGAAAAAAAATTAATTTACTATAAAAAGTTTGACGTCCCATACAACCTCATTTTTCAACATTTTATCAACAACTAAACTATAGTGTTAATTTATTAAAAACTAGTATAAAATAATTTTTTAAAAAAAAAGAAAAGATACAAACATAAAATATATAAAAAATACATATTTCACTAGTTTACATCATTTCAAATTTCCAAACATATATGCCACTTTTTAGTGATTCAAGTTTAAAAGTTGGATCAGTGTTGGTTGTTTCCTTTATAAAGTGTGACATAGCTTTATGCTTTTACTCGGTCTTACCCATTTTTCACTCATTGGTTCAAAAAGGTAGAATTTGTTAAATTGGAGAGAGTATGTTTCATTTTATTTTCCTTCTTCATCACATTCAAATATATAAATGGAAAATATGATGAGATTGCAACTATAAACTATTACACTCATAGATATGCATGTAATACAGAAAGATTCACATATTTCTGAAAATGTAATCTTTATTGAATTTGATAAGGTACATGTGTCTCACACAGCAAGCCGTGAGACTAACTTTTCTTTGATGCAAATAAAGATAAATTAATACATGAATAGATGAAGGAAATAAATAAGCATGCAGAAGGGATAAGCAGTCATTGCCTGAATGACTGGCTAGTGTTTGCCTCACTTTGGCGTTGTCCTCATTGCTTGTCCTTCCTAGTTTTCATACACTCTTGTTTCTACAATGGTCAAGTAATGTGTTAGAGTTATACTCTAAGCAATAAAAATGCATAACTATACATGATCATTTATTCTTATCCACCTATTCATGTATCAATTTGTCTCCATGTACATCAAAAGATCAATGAATGCCTTAGGTGTCTAGCAAATCCATTTACTCAATGTACACACAAAAGATAGTCATTTTTTCTAACTTGTTTGTTTCATGTGAGGTTATAGGTGCAGTCATCTATTAGATTAAATTTGAGTGGGATAAATGTGGCTCCCACAAGGGTTGAGCCCAACTCATAGTAATTATTGCATTATTTTAGTCTGTGCATAGTCTTATGAATATCTAAGTATATATGGGATTACTTGAAAATTGATATCAATCATGATTGCTTTATGTTCATAATGCAAAATATTTTGCAATATAATGAAACTAAATAATGGCACTCATTGATCATGGAATGATAACATCATTGTTATAGTTGATAAGTATTTTCTCATTGAAACAATACAGTGATAAAGAAAACATAATCATTAAGAAGGAGCTATCAAAAGCTAACATGAATCTCATGGAGTAGATATAAGTAATGCTACAGGAAGTTTGAGCCTTTGAAGTGTTTCAGTGACAGTCATCAACGAAGTCTACATTTACAGTCCTTCAAGAACACATCTGCTATATTAATGAATACAAAATCATGGGGAACAGATTCATGAGTAAATAGTCACACATGGTACATAATAAGACATATTTAAGGCAAAGGTGCAAACAGAAATCATAAATGCGGCTGGGTTTACTTCTAGGTATCTTTTTATTATGTAGCTTGTTATTTTGGTATTGCATGGAGCCAAGCCATAATTCTCTAGAGGACTCTCCATATGGTATGCCATGATAGAGGAGTGATAACCTATAAGGTGAAATCTTTACTTTTTCAAGAATACTTAACTATCCTGAAGATGCATATGTAATCATATCTGTGGTATTGTTACAAAGCTGGTGCAACCACATGGGTATTAATGAGGAAGCATTTCCAATAGGTATATTTCCTTGGAGGGCATGGAATAGTTCAGAGAGGATTTCTACAGTAATCTGGTTTTTTTCTGTTCACAATCATGATATCAGAAGATGTAAAGACTAAGTACAATGAACAAGGTGTTAATGATACTATCATCCTGTAGTGACCTGTAGGTTCTTAAAAGCTACTTGATGAATTAAAATGAGAGTAATCATCACTTAAAACATAACAAGAAATCTCAAGGAGTAGCATCTTTCATGGAATAGTTGACTGAATATCTTTTGTTTTTATTGAGTAATTCCTTGAATTCATGGTATAATCTTGCATGAGCTTATCATAGTAAAGGTGATCATGATAATACTGGTAGAAATTACATGGTATCACAGGAAAAAGAAAGATACCCATGTAGTTATAATTGACAGGAAATAAAAGCCATTGTGTTTTTGCTTTAGAAAATGAAAGAGGTAATTCATCAAAAATGACAACAAAAGGAAACCCCAAATACCTACAAGAAAGATGACCATGGCCATGAAGATTTCACCCAACAAAAATATATATAAAATGTATGCACTGCGGCCATCGAAATGATAAATTTTTGTTTTTTTTTTAAAGAAACAAAAAATATATAAGAAGCCCAATATTATTCTCATCTTTTTCTACATAAAAGAGGAAAGATCTCAACATTTTTTTATTGAAGGGATTATGAACTTGATCAGAAGCCGAGCAAAATGGAGGATAATATGCACTAAAAAAAGAAAAAAAATGTCCTCATTGTTGTTACAAAAATTGAGCTTGAAGCAATATTTCACTTACAACAATTGAGAAATGGCTTTATTTGTACAAGAAATGACTTACCCTAGCTCGTTCTCAAAATTTTTATGGCTGAAACCCTAAAGATGCAAAGAAACCCATGGCCATACAAAAAAAAATACAAGGGAACATGAAATACAAAAGGAATTTTATATTTTCTGTCTAATGAGAAACATAGCTCGTGGCCATGAGGAAAAAAGGTAGAGTTTAAGCATGACAATGACTGAAGAAAATGGGGAGAAAGTTTAGAAAGAATATTTTGTTCATCTTTATGCAAAGTAAGGCTCGATTTTGAGCACTTTTATCTACAAAATATGATATAAAATTAAAAATACCTTGAATAATGTTTATCCAGCTATCGAAGCCATTCTTTTTGTTGAAGAATTTTCTAGAAAATGTCATTATTCTACTCCAGATCAAACCCTCATGGCAGCGGCTTGTGCTTCATTCAAAAGCTTCAAAAGAGTAATGTGGAAAAACTGAAGTTTTCGATGCTTTTGGATTAGGGTTGAAAACCCTATTTTTCCATCGATTGGAGTGAAGTGATTTTTAAACACTTTATTTATCAAAAATTCTAAACAAATTAATATTCCCCATGGCTTAGACTTTGCCTTATGCATTACATGTGCCACAACTAAACTCTTAGCTTGTATTTTCACCTTTTTGCATATAGAGGTCGAACTATACCCTTGTTTATTTCTTTTTGGCATTTGAGTTAAATGTAAAGCACATTAACTTTTATGATGATATTATAAATCATAAAGTTATGTGACTATTATAATGCAAAATAAGATAAATACTATTTATTCTTTTATGATTTTTGTTGAAATCTTTATGATTATGGAGGGCATTTAGGGAAGTTAAGTTTTGTTTGCAAACATGCAGAGAAAAGATAGGGTGATTCATTACTTTATTGAGGAAATATAGGCCTTTTGTTTCCATTTAGAGCATCTTTAGGAGTAGTTATGGTTGGATTAAGTCTTGCATGAATTTTTCATCGAACATGAGCTCTTTTGGAGTGGATTTGAAGGCTAGATTTTAGACCTTATTGTTGCATCCAACACAAGACTTTCTAGAACCTTGTATTTTGGAAGAAACTTGGATTTTACCTACATATTCAAATTTGGTTATTCATTGTGGGTTAGTTCTTACTTGGGAGTTTTGAGAGATAGTGATTTTTGCAAATCCTTTCTCAGATTGGAAAAATTTTGTAACTCATTTTTTCTCTTGGATATGGAATTTAGTGGAGACCTTTGAACATCATTACTTTCTTTAGATTTTGGCTTCTCTTTCTTTGCTCTATTGTGTGCATCAATTAGATTTCATCAAAGTTATTTGTGAGGTAATATCATTTCCTTATAGCTTTATTTCTTATTCAACACCTTTATACAAAGTATTGTTAGTGCAAGTCATAGTTTGTGTCAAAATTTACAGATGGCTTAGGGTTGTGAATTCATTTCCCTTCTAAAATTTTGAGCATTATGACCTTATTATGAAATATTATGCAATGAAATACAAGAATAAGTTGTGGAATCCTCTCTTTTAAAGTTTTTCAGTCATTATAAGCAAAGTGTTGAAGTTCTAAATTTAAGAGTCCTATTTTCAATTAGGTGCATCACCATAGGAACATATTATCTTTATTTTATGTATATATTTCTTCGCTTTTCCTCATCAATTAATAGATTAGATGACACATAGGAAGCTCGCCTTCTCTGGAGGTTAATCTCTGCATACAAGTAGTTCACATCTTAGAGGTTTTCCCATGTTACACTGGATTGTTGAATTTCACATTCAAGAGGGTGCAAAAATCCAGTAGTTAACAATTTTGGCACGCCCAGTGGGACAAGTTCCAAGTTATATTGTTGGTTTGGTATGCAACCAACAAGTTTCAGACTTTCCAAAAGTTATTTTAGCATACTTGGCAACTCCGTGAAGTGAAAGAATGACAGAGTTAGTGTTGTCATAGCTTATAAGAAGAGTACAAACGTGAAGTTCCAGAGAATTTAAGTTTTTGCAACTGTCACCACCCAGAAGACAAGGCAAAACAACAAAAAGAGTACCTCCTTCTAAGAGAGTATAGTCTACACCACCTGGTGTTAGACGAGAAATTACATTTTCACCATAGAGGAGAGGAAGACAGTCTAAAAAATAGATAGAGAATCGTTCAGCCTCACCTAGCCTTAGAACATAAAGGTCTCCTTTAAGCAGTCCAACTACATTTTCTAGTCATATATTTTCAAATTTTGTTGTTACAGTAAGTTCATCAACTGTTGTTTTTATAGATCCACCTCAGCCACCTCTAATGGCTGCTCCAAGAAATCATCCTTTTGTACTATTTAATGGAGGCAGTCCATTAAATTTGGCACAACACAATGACATTCTAGTGGCAGCTTTGAAGAGTTTTCCAATTTTCACAGGGGAAGATCAGACTACCCCAATTGAACATATACGGGATGTAGCTTTGTTATGCGGAGTCCATCACATAATTCAAGATGTTGCTGTGAGATTGCTAGTTGCTTCACTGAAAGGAAAAGCATTGCAATAGTATAGGGGTTTAGCAGTAGGTTCAATCTCAACTAGGGATGAATTTGGAGACAAGTTGCATAAACAGTTTAAAGATAAGTCAGATAACTTATCTTTGGTAGAACAACTTACAAATATAAAGAGAGCCCCTTAGGAGAAAACGATGGATTTCAATTTTTGTTTTCAAAGAACATGGGATAGGATTCCTACTACAGTGAGGCCTTCACCTGAATATGCCTTCCTATATTATCTTAGAGCCATAAATACCAATATATTAGTTTTAATACAGTCAATGGAAGGAGTGTCTTTGTCAGATGCTTATGAGGTAGCAATCAGAGCTGAAAACAACCTAATACAAGCTGGTAAACTTGCTCCTAGGACACCAATGCCTATTTCCAAATATTCATTTGAATATCCCTTTGCAAATACCACCTTTTGCACCTTTCCATCTATTCTAGCAGTATCAACTATCATTCAAGCTGCTATAACACAAGAAACTGTTGTTTCAAAATCTACAAATGAGTTATAAGAAATCAAAAGTTTATTACAGACTTTTGGTAATAAGCTTGTGAGCTTGGAAAAGCAACAAGAATATAACATGCCTTATCAACAGCAAAATTCAGGTCAACAACAACAATATCAAGGTAATAGAAAGGTTTATCAGGGCAACTACCAAGGCCCAAGACATAATGTAAACATAAGACCTTTTTAGACTTATGCTCCAGCACTTGTTAGTGCAGTCAAGGATCTTGTCCCTATTCAAAATAACTAAGCAACATATTATGAGTGGTGTTACCCTTGTAACAAACCTCACAATCAGGCCACTTGCTCAAATAGACTCATTAATCAGGCACTTATGGTACAAAATGCCTCAAGTTCACAACATAATGCACTCAATGATGCATCTCCACAACACCAAGATTAGCTTACCAAAGAAACTACCCTACTTAACTGGTAAGGTGAAGAATTTTGTGGATTGAATGTAGATAATTCCCCAATTGTAGTTAAAACAAGGGCAAACAAAAGAGATTTTGAGCTTGATCAAGTAGCTGATAAAGGAAAGCAACAATTGTAGAACCATCTACATCTCAAGTGATTCACATTTTGCAAAGAAATCAGCAACTCCAAGTTAATGAGCAACCACACTTGCAAGCTGATCATGCTGACATAAAGGTACATCATAAAGTAAAATCATTTGTACCCTATAATATTATTGATAGCATGAAAAAGATGAATGTAACAATGTATATGTGGGATTCATTGGCTATCCCAAGTCAAAAAAATATGTTATAGTGAGCCTTGTCAAATTTTAAAGTGTCTGATGAATCTAAGTCTCCAATAGGTCAAGTCAGAACTGTGTTGACAAATAATTCTCAAGAAAATGATAAACAACCTAGCAAAGAGGCAGGAAAAAAAGTGAAACCACCTCCATTTTACGTATGTAATCATAGGTGATAAGTTAGTTCATAACTGTATGGTAGATAGTGGAGCTAGTAGCTCTGCAATGCCAAAGAAAATTGTTGATAAACTTGGAATAAAGTATCAGCCTTTAGAGAAATGAGTGATTCAATTCGATGGTACTTTTGTTAATACATTGGGTGTTATTAAAGGTTTGATTCTTACCGTGCATGCTTGTCTGAACTTTTCAGTACCTCGGGACATATGCGTCATAGATCTCCCACCTTTCTTTTCTTTGTGCCTCTCAAGAGACTTTACAGCTAAAATAGGTGGTTATGTGTCAACTGATTGGTCACATATGCTGTTTGGAACAAGATACAAAACTAAAGTTACCATTAAATTTGAAAATTTGGCTAAAGATCATATTGAGCCGTATAACCCAAGTCCTATCAACGCTGTTCATATTATTGTAGGCACAAATTGTGTCATATTTACTGACAATGAGCTAGATGCCACTCAAGAACTTCAAGCAGAAGTTGTTCCTGATGTGTTGTTACATGAATGGGTAGTTGAAGATGAACCATTGGAAAAGTCTCGAAGTCAATAATGTGCTCAAAATTTGTTACACCAATTTTGGCAAGTTTTGGGGCTGTTCTAGGAACTCTAAGTGCCTCAAATCCAACTCAGAAGATTTTCAGGTGCAAATCTGGGAAACTAAAACTGCAATATCTTTCAACCCAGGAATAGAAAATAAAAACCATAAATTGGGAATTTCATTATGACTAAAAGGGTATCCAAAAATGTAAAAAATCTAAAAAACTGAGAAACTTGAAATTTAACCATTTTTGGGTGATGCAAGATTGCCCTTACACCACTGGATGCTCCTGCATCAAAAACTCAGTCAATGCAAAGATGGTAGAAATATGTGAGGGTAGTTGACTTGAAAATCAAATAGGAAACTTGTAGAAATGTGTCATTGTCCCTCGATTGTTATGTGCTACAATATGAGAGAGTAATTTAGCTAAGTTGATGCATTATAAAGAACAAAAAAGGTATCGCTAATAATTTTGCTCCTACACATTTTAATGAGGGACAAAGGGTTGCACAATAAGTCTCATAACTATGAATACTCTAAGATACTTCAAGGTAATGATAGATAGGTAATACAAATAAATTCAAACCAAGGGTACCAAGAGAAACATACCCATGATCCCTTGAGGAAGGATCATGTGAATATTCAACAAGATTCATTTTGATGTGGTACATGCTATTTTCCTCATGATACATCCAAGTGATTTTTTGAAATTGCACTTGATGAAGAGAAAGAATTCTAAGAGGATCAGGGTACACTCAAATGTTATGATGATGCCAACATAAATCAATTGGATTCTTATGAGGGTGAGAGTTTTTTCAAAATGATTATGAAAACCATTGTGTTCCCTATGAGATTCTAAACAAATATTTTGAACAACTCAAGGAACAAATGAGGAAAATGTATGACAAAGAAAATCCCTCTAATGAGGATAATTAAGCTCTCATTGAAGTTGTTGTCATCCAAGTGTAAATTGATTACCAACTAAGAAACATGCAAGTTGATGCCAACGACAAAGTTGAAGGTGTAATTTCTCTAGATGTGTTAGCCACACATTTGAATAAAGAAAAGAAAAAATAATATAATTTGAAAAGGAAAAAAAATAGGTTTATAGGAAATTCTCCACCAAGAAAGAAAATGTATATAAAAAATGTACCTTTGTAGAAATTATATGTCCCAAAAAAAGGCGTTGATGTTTCAACTAGTAATATGGGAAACAAATAAACTATTGGAGATGATCCCAAATAAAAGGAAAAAGAGGAGGTTGGGAAAATGTTCAATGAAAATAAAATTGCTTTTAATGATCAAATACTATCTTTCATACCCAATACTAATGTTGTGACAGTCTCATCTTCTACTCCTCTACTTGCATACCAGTCAATTGACCTGATTCAAGATCGTAGTCAAGTTCTAATCAAATAATTGTTTGGGATCCCTAAGCATAGGGAAAGAACATTGTTATGTATGAATTCCCCTACCATATTTCATTAACTAGATGAAGTTGTAGTTGTCCCCAAAGATAGGTTAGACAAAGTAAATGTACAAGAGACCCCCAAGATTTATTTGGGCACTATTTCTAAAAAAAAATTGATCCATTTTATACATATTTGCTAATAAATGGTTGTCTGGTTCATAATTGTATGCTAGATTCTAGAGCATTCAACAATCTGATGGCATTAGAAGTTATTGTAATACCCTATCCCTTGTGGCCTTGTTGATCCTATTACTTGTTGATGGTTTATATGTTATATTCTATGCTATTTTATGTTGGACAGTAAGAATGAGTGATAGTTTTTGCTACACCATGAAGATGTTCATATTCTTGATTAATCCTAACTAATAGTTGTTGTGAATTCTTGTGATAGTCAGATGAGTTCAATTTTTTGTCTACATAAATATGTAATGATCAAGATTCTCAGTTATTAGTAATATTATTATGTATATTAAGTGGATTACATTAAGTTAGGTGATTGCATATCATAGATGTGAGTGGGTGTGATTATGAAGACAATTATTGATATTCAATTTTACTTATAGTGGTATGAATTATAAGTTAAATATTCTATTGACACCAATGGTGATACTTTGATAATAGATAGTATTCACTCAATTGTTCCTTGACTCTATAACATCATACGAGTAAGGAGTATTACTGTGTAGATTAGTGGATCTAATTTTCTAGTTGACTATTATTCTTGGAATTTTTAATTCATAAGTCATTTTTTTTAATTATTATTAATCATGAGTAATATTGACACATTATTATTAATCATGAGTAATATTGACACACTTTCTTGGTTGAGTAAAAAGGTTAAAAAATTGGTCAATGTTGATAAGGGGGTCATATAGCTACTTCTTTTATTGTGTCCTTGTGAAATATTGTTCTTGTCACAGACATGTGATTTAACCTTGTTTTGTGTGGTATGGGTTGTGTGTATGTGAGAGTTGTTTTATTAGTCCCTTGAGTCACTTTATTAATATGATCACTTATTTTATGTTTTATGAAGTATTTATGTGGTCTTATTTGTTTAAAAAGTTCCCTAGGTGATTGGTTTGTGGGGTAAGGGTATTTTTATTCCATAAAATCCCTTTTATAAGTCTAAAACCCACTTTAATTAATCTCTTATGAAAAGTGACAAAAAATAGAGTTAAAAGGTGGTTGGGAAGTTGAAAAGGTGGTTTCCTTTTCCCCTTCCATTAATTTTTCTATTTGTGTGTAGGAGGAGGTTTTCTCTCTTTTGTTGTTTGGATTGTTTTTGGTTTTCATTCTTCATTTTGAGTTCTTGTCATATTTGTGAAGGAGGAGCAATGGAAGAGAGTGCTTGGAGAGAATTTTCCTCAAGTTGGATAGAAAAATTTCTTGATGACGTCTAACCTTTTAGTTATCTATCTTTGTTGATATGTAATGAGTTTGTTGTCATATTGGTCTTGCTTATAAAAAATCTATGTGAAATTTGACGTTGAATTTCTTGTGTGGCTGCAAGTAGTGTGTTGGGGTTTGCATTGGTTGAGTCTTCCACCTTGTTTAGTTTAATTTCATTTATTTGTGTGTTAAAACAAAGAAATATGAATGCAAGATGTTGAGATGTGCAAAGTATATAAAGTGTAAACTTGTCTAGGAATCCTTGTGATTAGTGGTTGTAATGTGTCAAGTTTAGTAATGTGTTTGTTATACATTACACTTTGGTTGTGGATCCTATGTGGAAAGTATTTTGTGGAAGTTTTATGTGACCCTAGCTCGAGGGTGGATTGAATCTCAATCCTATGGTTGGGTGGAGATCCCATTGGAAAATATTATTTTTCTTCCTTGTGGATATTTGTATTATAGGTACATGTGCTGAAAAAGAAAGATTACCTTGGGAATTTCAACCTATGGATTTCAAGAGAGAAACATATTGGTCTTGTGAGGGTTTGAAAATTTATTAAGAACCTATGAATATTTTTCCATTTAGAATTCAATTATGGTTGAAGTTGTTATACTCTACTTGTTAAAATGGTTATAGGGAGGATAAAGGTTAGTTTATTTTATATTTTAGAAATTATAATATTAACTTAGAAAAATCCAAGTTTTGATGAGATATTTTGTGTATAGGAGGATGTTATGTAAATGTTTAATACATACATTTTACAACTATGCTTAATTTTATTTGAATAAATTATCTAATTTATATTCTAGGGTATTTATGCTATATAAATAATAAATAAGAAGTTAATAAAAAAATATTAAAGACTCATCCTAATTCACTTAAATAATCAATTATTGAAGTTACAATATTGTTGCCCCTATGCCAAACAACAATTTGTTTAAAAGTAGTTTCACATATTTAATCATAAGAACTCATAAACATACTATGGAAATATACAATTTAATGGGTTTTTAAATTATGAATCTCAGAAAAATATATCCAAAAATTGCATTAACCTACATCACTAATTATGATTTATTAAGAAAACATTGACATCCTTATTCATAATAAAAATATGTCATAAAATAGTTTAACTAATCTATTCACAAAGAATGAGAGACAAAGAGTTAGATGATAAAATTTAAAGGGTTTGTATAAATACAATATTTGTAAAACATATCAGAAAATCAGAAAAACCCAATAAACCTAATAAAATTTATGATTAAAACATTACCATCTCCTACTTTAAAACTGGAGCAACAAATTGAAGACAAGAGAAATTTGAAGGAACTTTTCATTCAACAAGATAGAAAAATGAGTAAAATCCCTTACATGGATTCTTAAGTTAGTTTAAAAAAAATTAGTTTCTAGTTATCCATTAAGAGCCTTAATTGAATAGTTCTTAGAAATATTGGTTCCAAATTGTTGATTTTATTTATTCTTTTATTTTCAGATTTGTGTCCTTGTTAGAGAGTAATAATTTATTTGGTATTATATATATAACTAACAATAATGTTAAGTGTGAAGTTGGTAATTCTATCTTTAATAAATAAATAGGGATAATATTAATTATCTAGATATCATGAGTGTTATAATCTTTAGAATGGGTATTTAATGGGGGTGGTAGACTAATATAGAGTGTTGAAGATAGTTAGTAAGTGTGAATACCCAAAGGAATGGTAACAAATAAAGATAGTCAATACTAAAATGGATGTTCTCGAAGATTATGTTACTATGAAAATTTATTGCTAACCTATCAATAATATGTTTCATGTTTGTGTGTCATTTAGATGAATACAAATGATGTTGTCAATTAGTGTAAAGTTGGAACAATAATGTTTGATTTTAAAAAGGAAAACAAAATTATTCGTTTGGAGCCTACAAGACTTCATTATTATTTTTTATTAATTTATAACATTAGACAAGTTTTTAATTAAGTAGTTTATCTTTAGTTATTCTATTTAATTACTTACTTCTCTTATTTAGTTGCTTTGTAGTATTTTATTAAGTTAGTCTTGGGGAGGGCATTACAATTATGATCCACCTAGGACTACAAGTTTCAAAGTCTTATGGTAAATGCTATGTCGTGGATTCTCATGAGGTGAATGTACTTGGGATGGTAAATAATATTTCAATACAACTTGATCCATACCCAACTACAACCTTTTCAATGGATATTACCATAGTTGATTGTCCAACTAAGTGGGGTATGCCAATGTCTAGGAAGTGGGTAGCTTTAATGGGTGGTATCCTTCAAATGGATTTATCCTATGCCACCATTCTATTGTGCGGGAAAGGTGTTCAATTGCATAGGGAAAATAAAATGACAATCATTATGGAGAATCCTAATGAACCAAAGAATGACTTTTTTTAAACTTAATGTAGAGCTTCATTGTTTACCATGATAATGAATTTTATAAGAGGATTGCTTCTAATTTATTTCCCTCACATATTTATCTGGAAAGTGATGGACTTTGAAATATGCATAATTTTGATAGCGCACATTCAAAAGAAGGTAACAATGCAGGAATAATATTAGTGCCCCTTGAGGGAAAATATTCCAAGTTCACTTCAAATTGAACTTTGAGTGCACCAACAATGTAGTAGAGTATGAGGCCTTGCTTCTTGGTTTAATTATGACTTCAAAATATGGGATCAAATGCATCAAAGTGCATGGTGATTCAATGCTTGTGGTGTCTCAAGTTAGAGGCACATATGCTACAAAGGAAAGAAGGCTAAAAATGTATAGGAATGTTGTTTGCTATAGTATTGAGGCTTTTGATGCATTCAATATCATTTAGGTAGAAAGAAAAAATATTGTAGTTTATGATGCACTTGTTGTGTTAGCTTCAAAATTTGATGCTTCTTTTGTTCCCTGTCATTGTAAGTATGATGTTGTGATTCTAACTAGATCTAGTATTCTATATAACATATAGAATGGGTAAGTCTTTAATAATGACCAAAAAATTGTGAGTTTTTGAATTGCATTAATCATTTTGAGAACTAAAAGATTGACTAAAATCCCATGGTGGAGAAGGATGAATAAGGTAAGGAGACTCTTTTTGGGAATGAAATCATCCAACTCAAAACCAATACCATTCATAGAGATCTTGTTACCTTAGAAAGAATGCTTGACAATGTTGATTGTTATAAGATAAGAAGTAAGCCTTTCAAGGAAGAAGACATGGAAGGTATAAACTTATGAATTGAATCAACTTCAAAAATTATTTATATTGATAAGAAATTAAGACTAGTAGAGAATAAAATGTTGATTACATTATTAAGAAAGTATAAAAATTATTTGTTTGGTTTTATAAAGAATTGAAACCTTATAGAGAAGACTTGTTCCAATATACCATTCCATTGGAGCCTAATGCAAAGACATTCAAAAAAAAGAAACACCCTATTAACCCTATTATTTTTTATTAGATAAGCAGGGAAGGGCCCTGATCCCATGGTTACAACCAACAGACAAAAAGGAACCAAAAAAAGGTGGGAAACAACACCACCAACAAGAACCAAAAAACAATATCCAAATTAGCACACATGCCATCATTTAACATAGTAACCATATTGCAACTAGCAATAATAAAAATAGTAAGTTTATACTAGCAAAATTAAAACTACATAAAACATTAATTAAGTCAATAGTGTCCCAGGTGGTATTCCACCATAGCATAGCTATTATAAAATAGCAGTCCAAGATTATGAAACAAAAGGACAAAAAACTTTTCTTAGTCATCAAAGTAGCATAAAATAGCCATTGTTTCTCATCAAATGCAGAAGGAATTGACGAAACTAAAAGAAGGGGTATCATTAAACCAATCAAATTTAGAATTGGTGTCTACCTTTGTTTCAGTTAGAAAAAATAATGGGGACATTAGACTATGTGTGTATTTCAAAAATTTGAATATCAAGTCCCTCAAGGACAATTATTCATTGCTTAGTATGGACCATTTACTATGGTGAGAGACAAGGTTAGAGTTGATACATCTATGATGGATGGCTTCTTAGGTTACAATCAGGTCATGGTCAAAGATTTTGAGAAGCATAAGACAACCTTCACTATGCCATGGGAAACTTTTGTTTATTTTCAAAATTTATTTGGGTTGAAGAATGTTGGATCTATTTTTCAAAGGGTCGTGGATATAAGTTTTTCAAGTTTTATAAATGAGATAATGGTTTTCTACCAAGATGATCTAACTACTTATTATAAGGATCAAAATGATCACTGCAAACACTTGGAGTTAGTCTTCCAAAGATGCTTAGAATATGGGATATTGAATCCCAAGAAGTGCATTTTTAGTATGGAAGAGGGTAAGCTCCTTGGGTATATTGTGTATAATGAAAGGGGTGAGGATTGATCCAAAATATGTCAAATCCATCAATCTTATCTCACAACAACAAAATATTTAAGGCACTCCAATCTTTCTTTAGGAAGATAAAATTTGTTCAATGAAGGTTCGTTCTCAACTTTGTTGAGAAAATAAACGTCATTTATAAAGTGTTGGAGAAGGGAACATCTTCCAATTGGGATAAGGAATTGATAGATTCCTTCTTAGAAATAAAATATGCACTTAAGAAGGTATAAGTGCTAGAAATTCTAAACTATTCTAAGCCTTTCTAGTTATTTTATTTTCAATATTGTTATACTGTTGTTGTTTTTCTACTACAGAAAATAAAGATGGTTATGAACAACCAATAGCTTTCTTAAGAAAATCATTGAGAGATGTTGAGTTGAATTATTTTTTTATGGAGAAGTATACCTATTCTATTTTAAAGTTGTGAAAAATTTCAAACCTTAGCTTTTAGGGGCCAAGACCACCACTTTGGTGCCACATATAGTTGTTAAGGACATCTTTGTGCAACAAGAGGAATCAAGGAAAATATGTAGATAGATCAACAAGATCCAAGAGTATGAAATGGAGGTATAAACAACAAATCTGGTTAGAGGTCAAGGTTTAGATAAAAATTAATATCTAAGGCTAATTTAAATGCTACTAAAGTAAATCAGGTAAAATCTCACCCAACTGTTGTCCATTGTTAGTTACAGGACCATTATTGGTATAAAGACATAATGATTTATTTAGAGAACCTAAATTATCCTCCTAATTTGAATAATGAGAAAAGGAGGACTTTGAAACTCAAGGCTCAAAGGTATATTCTATTAGAAGGACAATCAATGTGGAGAAACCTAGATGGTGTGCTCCTAAGGTGCCTAGATGGAGAGTAGTCAATAAAAGTCAGTGAGGAATGTCATAATAGATTATGTGGTGGAAATTGCATGTCAAAAAAAACCTCTCATAAAATTACGAGGATTGGTTATTATTGGCCCACATTATTCAAGGATGTGGCCAAATTTGTAAAAATATGTGATGCTTTCCAAAGGTTTTTAGCCAACTTCAAATTTGCATGTGCACTTCCTCTTACAACCATTTTAGTACAGGATCCATTCCAATAGTGAGGTATTGGTTTCACAGGAGAAATAAAAAAAATTCTAGCAATAGATACACGTGGATATTGGTGGCCACTAACTATTTTACAAAATGGGTAGAGGTAATCCCTACAAGGAATGCAACCTCAAAAGTGGTGACTATTTTTTTGTTAAATAACATAATCACTAGGTTTGGTGTGACATCAAGAATTGTTGTTAATAATGCAATGTGTTTTAGATCTAACTTTATTGACATGTGTTCACAATATAGGATCTCTTTAACACATTTTTTACTGTATCATCCATAGGGAAACAAACAAGTTGAATCAAGCAACAAGAGAATCATGAACATCATTAGAAAAAAGTGGATGCTAACAAGAAAATTTAGGATGATAAGTTAAAATTTGGTGTCTAGGTAGATAGAATAACTTACAAAAAGGTTGTTGGGAAGAGCCCATTTGAATTGGTGTATGGTATTGAGGCCAAGTTACTAGTCATCCTTAAATTTCCAATGTATAATTTGTTGTGATAGGTTGAAGGGGAAGAGGAAAGTGCCATCTCCCAAAGAATACATGTGTTGACCAAATTGGAAGAAACAAGAAGGGTTGCTCATGTGAGGAATTTTATGAAACAACTAATAATGAAGTATTTCTTTGATAAGAGGGCCATAAAGAGAGTTTTATATTGGGGATGTCCTCATGTAGAATTTTAGATCAAAAGACAAGGGAAAACATGAAAATTTTGATGTCCTATGGGCTAGGCCTTATCAAACCAGTCAACGATACGATCAAGGAACATTTTTACTTAACAGCATAAATGGAGATTACTTGGAGTTTTCAGTTCATGGTCAACACCTAAAGCACTAATTGTCCTTAGGGTAAGGTTTTTGGATCCCTTATAACAAAGGTTGCTTTGGTTTTTCTTTTTTCTTGTATATATGTTTATGTCTTTCATGAGTTAGTCTCATTTTGTTGTTGTTTTGGTCTTCTTGGAGTTTGGATTATTGTTGTGCCTACAAGAGGCACACATCCCAAAATAGATCCAATGTTGACACCTCAAATTTTTGTGTTTCATTGTGTGCCTTAGACATATTTTCCCAAATTTATAATCAATCTAGATATCTATCATGGGTGATTTTTTTGTCAAAATTTCTTAGCATTCGTGGGTAGAGTATTGAAAGTTAGGTCAATTTTCCTTTTGAATTTTTGAAAAGTATGATAAGGAGTGAAAGTTATAGCCATGCAAGTTTTCGTCTTCCATTCAGTTTTGTCCCATTTTCCTGCAATGTCCAATTATGTAGGAATTTTCATAATAGGTTTTGAACGATGAAAAAATTGACTAGGTATAGTTCTTGTAGAATTTTGATGCCTATGTGAACTTCACCCTTCCAACAGTCATCTGATTCAAATTTTTTTTTTCATGCAAAAAAAATTTCCCATCTACCTTTTGTGAGTTTTTCTATGTGAATTGTCCATATCCATTTGCCAATGATTTTTTCACTCTATCCACATGTCAATCATTTTTTCGTAAGAGTATAAAATTTCAAATCAACTAATTAATGTTTGCAAGCTGAAGTGGTCCAACTTCCCAAATAAAAACCATGGTGATGTAATGATGACATCATCCCATTTGAGGCCCCATAGTTCACTAATGACATAATGATGATGTCATGTTGACATCATCTTTGTTGATGTCATGTTGACATTATCTTTGCTGATGTCATGTTGATATCATCTTTGTTGATGTCATTAGCAAAAATTTCCATTTGAATGAGACTGATCTTATTTGCTTTGTGAAGTTGGAAGTAGTTGCAAGTCTCCAACTCACATGAACGTAATAAAGTTTGATAAAGCTAAGTGTTGCGAGTAATTCCATGTGATCAATATTTTTCATAGATATTTGAAATTCACTTGCAAATAAATTTTTTGTAGTGGGATTGATGGCGACCATATTTTTGATACATTCACATGCGGGGAAAATTCGTGCATAGTTTACATGAATTATTTTTTTGCAAATGCATAACAAAGGATAAGGTGTTGTGGAGAAAGGAAGAGGAACTCGACAAAGGTTTGATCTAAACTTGACCCAATGGGGGTCATTTCCTCACAAGTCTGATTGATATTGATTTTTTTGTAAGCATTTATCTTGTAGAATTTTTAATATTATCAGGATGTTGCAAAGTTTTGGTGGCCTGAAGGATAAGGTTGATGCCATCCAATTTTTTGACTATCCTATTCAGGACCAAATTTTTGCAATTGCTCAAAATGGGTTGTTTGAGTGTAGATGTTCCACACTTTCCTAGTGAGCTTGTAAATCCTAATAAAATCAAAGGGTAAGGACCAAGAAAAAATGATTAAGAGTTAGTTTTGTGGGATTATCTATTTGAACCAAATATTTGATAAAGGGGATATGTTCTCTTGCTGATGGGATTTTGAGTGGACTAGATGGATGCTACAAATCTATTTGCATCTGGTAGAGGTTGTTTTCCTACAGATAGAGTGTTGTGGGTGTTTGGAGGTCATCTAAACCTTAAGAAGATTGTGATAGGATCTGGATTTATCCGCTTAGGGCCCAAATTTCTACCATGGCATATTAGCCATTTTTTTAGCCATATATTGGTGCAACTTCTTCCATGAGCATGTTTATCACATTGTATCTTATTCTAGGTCAAATTTTTTCATCCAATTGGGGGTTGAACTTTTGCAACATGAAAAAGTTAAGGGAATGACATTGGCTACCTCCATTAACACTCAACCACCACTGTACCTACCATAACCTTAATCCAAGGACATTTTCTAATGGCCTTTATGACATTTTGGCATGGATCTAAGAGATTTTGTGGACCCCATACCTCATTTTAAACCTTTTTTGGTGTGTTACACTTTTGGTTCCATTTTTACCAAATTTCATGGGTGATTCCTCTATTTTACCACACTCAATCCCACAAATCATCAATGAAAATATATGGTGTAGGTCAGAGAATTTTATTTCATATTTTCTATCAATACAATCAGGCACTTGGCTATTGCGCATTGGTGGATGTTGTAACTAGGGTTTCCTAGGTGACATGACCCTCTTACATCTCACAAACTTCCTTGTCATGGGTATATTGGACTTGGAACATATTTTCATAAGAGATACCAAAGAGAATAACTCTAATAGAGAAAATCAATTACAAAGAAAGCAAAGAAAATATATTCATAGGAAGCCACAAGGTTTTAAATTCTAGTTTTGGGTATAAACATTTGACCATTGTAATGATCTTGGTTTATCCCACAATTTGTGATAGCACTTTTAACCTTTGTAGATTGATTGGTTAATGGAATAATCAATAATCATTGAGTGTATCCATATATATGTTTTACATTTCTACATGTGTTCTTTTTTCTTGGCTAGCCAAAAGATTGTAAAATCCTTGTAAATATTTTGTGAGGCATCTTTCCAAAATAGTAAAACAAATATATGTTCATACTTCTAGATTACTGAGTAGAATATTTAAATATTTTATAATTATTTGTGGTTTTCCTGAATGTATGTGTATAGCCCAACTTTCTTCTGAATTTTAGAAGACCTAGTCTTTTATGGTGTGTTGAGTAATGCATCACCTTGGTTTAAATTATTTCAAGTTTAGTATGAACATAGACTTTGTTTTCTAATTAGATAAAGATGCTTACTTGGGTTTCTCTCCTCATCATCCTCAACACACTCAAAATCAATCATTTTAAACATCTTTAGTTTTCCTTAGTGTGTATGTTCTGCTACCATGTCTGAATGCTTATAACAGCTAATAGGGGTTATCATGAAAACTCATTAATTGACAAGTATATGGAAAATTATTTGTTTAAGTGGGTACTCACCTTTACATATCTGAACTAGCACATAGGTATATTGTGACACCAATATTGGGATACATTGTGCAATGGATATAGTTTATTGTAAAATAGTGATCCTTCCTTCAATTTTCAATTCAACACCTTAGGGAAAACCCCCCTTGGTCTTGCAGAGCCAAAAGTGAAGGAGGTCTTGGTGGTACTTGTTAATTTCTTGCCTCTTTTAGCATTTTGGCCTTTTGAATTCTTGAGAACCCTTAAATTTTGCAAGGAGATGTTAAAATTATGCATTAGGACTCCTAAAACCGTAGCTTTCATTCAAAACCCTAGTGTATACCTAAAACCCTTATATTTTTCTTATGTTTCATTTTTGACCTATAATTGGGGTTGCCTATCCTTTACATTATAACTTTAAGGATTTTGTACCATATGTCTACTGACCCCTTTGCTAGAGTACTAAGCATTCTCTCATTTTTATGAATATTTTAATATATCTCTAAAAGGTCTTGAACTCTTCTGGGTCCCACTAGACACATGTCGACATTCACACAGTCTCTTCGGTTCACTAAAGCTTTTTCTATTTTATCATTCTCCCTGCTTCCCACAAAATACCTTTACAATATTAATATGTACAAGTCTCTTGAAAATCAAATTATATGTTTCATTTTCACACTAATATTTTAAGCCCTATAGTGAAGCCCTCCTCCCATCATTCATGGTCAACCCATTTTCCTAGTAGCCTTAAGTTGTTTCTAAGGTATGTGCATTTTAAGAACCTTTAATATCACGTAAATCCTTTGCATTGTGAGACCCCTTGTTTTGAAGGTAAATTAGTCTCTGAAAACTTGTGAAATGCCTTTATTTCAAGCAAAATGTGTGCATATAATCTTTTCACATGAGCTATAGCCTTCATTGAGTGTTGTTTAGCGGAGCTACTTTTCCCCCAAATTTTCAAAACTAGGCCATGTGTATAACCTTGCTCCTTTCTAATGTTTCGTGAAAAAGTGTAGACATGTAAAATTAACCTAACACATATCACACATCATGAATAATATTTTCTCATCATCGACATCATTATCACCTAATATCATTGCATTTCACATCAAATACATCAAAAACCCTAATTTCCTCTTTTAATTGAATAATATTACATTATTTAATTAATTCACTTTTTCATCATTTTTGACCAATTAAATAAATTTCATTTATTTAATAAAGTCCTAATCTAACTTTATTCTTCCTGATTAATTAAATAACATCAAGTATTTTATTATGTCACTAATTAACCCTATTCCCCTAAATTAATTAAATTATTACCACTTAATAGTTTAATTAATCATTTTCCCTCAAACTTGAATAATTAAATAAATTATTCAAAGACATCATCAAAAGAGAAAAACAAACAAATACAACTTTTTTTATAAAATTCAAATAGGATTTGCACATTCAACTCAAAATAATTAATTAATTATCCTCACCCACTTTTATGATTGAACAAATTACGATCCCCCAATTGCTCACTTTGATTGCCTAACTAATCCATCTATTCCTCACTGATTCATCTATTCTTCAATCCCATTGAAGGCTCGATATGATTTCTTTAGATTATTCAATCTATTTCCTCAATTCCACTAAACACTCAACATGATCTCTTCAATTGCATTGATTACGTAATCAAAATACACTAATTATTCCCATCTAATTCCTCTCAATGGTTTTGAACCGTTGATCAGGATATTCTACTACACAATCTCATTTCAAACTACAAAATCTATATAACAATCATCTTCTTCCTCAAAAATGATCAAAGAATCAACATCTTTTGCACAATGAAGTAATGCCAAAATCATAATCAGCCTTTTGAAGCTTTTACATACATCTTTGATCAAACATCTCGCATCTTTGAAGCTTTTTGCTACACACAAATGGAGGCTTCAGATTAGTACAATGAATGATCCAACATCATTGCAAACACACTTCAACATGAGATGGTAAAGATACATTGTATTGAATTCATTGTTCTTGATTTGTTTCAATTGCTTTTGTGAATTCATTGTTCTTCGTAGTTTCATTTTGTGAGTAATGCACATGAATCTTAGCTTTTGTTTGGATTAGATTAGTTTCAATTCAAGCATGTTTTGATCTCTTAATGCATATCAATTTCCCCCTTACACATTCTAGCATGCTCGATGGAACCTCAATCCTTAGCACTAATTATTTTATGAGTGAATTTTGAAGTTGCAAGTTCTAGAAATGCAACTAGAAATTTTTCATGTAGAAGCTATAGGAACTTCACACGGTTGATTTCTCATTACTACTATAGTCGATAGTTTTTTGGCTACTTTTTCCTTTTCTATTCATTTTTTATTCATTAATAGGGACACTTTTGAAAATCTAATCCGCTTTTTCAAATAACATGGCCACACTTGACTTTTTGGAGTGCTTTTTCTTCCAAAAATAGGTCTGCAAATGCACTAAAGGAGGTTGCTTTTGCTTAAAAAATTCGCCTTTGCTTTGTTAAATTTTTTAATCCAAAATTTGAAAAGTTATTTTTCGATTGCTAACACTAACAGTTGATTGGTTTGAATGTTTGACAGGTGCTAACATTGTTTATGTAGGATTTGTAGAAGTATGGCATAGGTTTATCCAAGAAACAACTAGCATTCTTTTATTGCAGGGAAGATGAACAATCAAAGTTTTAAATTTTTAGAAGCTTTTTTAGCTTAGGAAAAAAAATTCAATTGGTGCTTTAAAAAGAATTTTCAGAAGATTTCTAGATTAGAAAAATTTAAATTTGATGCCTAAAATGAACCCCACAAATCAGATGCTTTCAATTGGTGCTTAAAAAGAATTTTCAGAAGCATTCTAGCTTAGGAAAAACTTCTCAATTGGTACTTAAAAAGAATTTTTAGAAGCTTTCTAATTTAGGAAAAAATTTCAATTGGTGCTATAAAAAGAACCCCACAGATCCACATGCTTTCAATTGGTGCTCTAAAAAATATTTTTACAAAGCTTTCTAGATTAGAAAAAACACTTTGTTTTGGTGTTCTAAAAAAATGTTTGCTTTCAACCAAACACTTTCAATATGTTGAGGAAACGATTGATTTACTTTTGTTGACCAATTAAGATAGGGCTTTAGAAACACTTCAATTGGTCATTAATATTGGAAAAATACTTTTTGATTTTGCATATTTCTATCTCTTTGTCTAAAATCTAAAATACTTCACTTTAGTGCACATAAAAAGAACAAATTATTATCTTGTACACACTTTATTTCATTTTTTTTTGGATAGCGCCACTCGAGGGG
>VDFB02281492.1:683054653-683222566 GCA_007258455.2 Sequoia sempervirens
TTTTGGGTAACTTTTTGGGGACAAGCTCGCATATTGTGAAAGGGTTATTCTGTAGCTGTCTGTAACTTGCATGTGTTGTAGAACTTGGGGATTTGAGATCCTCTACATGTAAGAAGCTCCATTTTTTGAATAATAAAATTATTCTCTTGTTTGTGGGTTATTTTCTATGTCTCGGGTTGTGCCCTCATCAATGATCCTGCACATACCCCTAACTAAGATTTGAATTCTAATTCTAAGTATCTTCTTTTTAGGTCTAGGGCACCCAACACCCCTATCCAAACATCTCAAGCTCAATTTTTTATGTTAGGTTCCTTTGTATCTACACTTTACTCTTTTGAACATTATTTTTGGTATTTAGTTTTGTATTTTCTAGAAATCATCTCATGTTGTATTTTCATTGTTAGCCTAGGTACATCTTTGGATTATCAAATTAAATCAATAGCAATAAATTAATCACTATCATGCCCACACACCAAAGGAATAAAACCTTGATCCACCATTCTAATTCTTCCATTGAGGGTAGTAGCCAAGTGGGTGTTTGAGATCAATTTTAGTCATTTCCCTTGTGATATTTGAAGAAGTGTGATTTAGACCCTAGATCCTTTTCTCCCACATCACATTTTCTTGTAAATTTTGATTAAAAAAATTTATACTATAGGAATTTGTTGGGTATTCATCCCCCTAAAAACCGCAGTGCGCCTGGTAAACTTTTTCATGTGACTAGTGGTTTTGGCATGAAACGCCTTCTGGTACCATGAGTTTGGGGAAAGACTAGACCTCATGACCTCTTACCTGCAACAAGGTGCTTTAGCCAATTGAGCTAGGTAGCCCATTGCTATAACTTTTAATATTTTCTCTTATAGTTGATATAACTTTTAAAGAGTTAGGTTACTTTTGTAAAGCATTTAACTTTATTTGTAAAAAGGATAAATTTTAAATTCTTAAAACACTAATTCATAGGACCAATATCTAGTGCAAGAATTATTTCCCATAATATTTTATTGCATACTTTACTTATAACTCTTTGAGGTTAAATAAAATATAATTCAAACATATGTTACTTAACTAATGCATAACTTTTTTTGTATGCATCAAACTTAACCTCTTATTTTGTTTAAACAAGAACATCAATGTCTAGTGCAAAAATATTTTTCATTTTTTTTAATCTATTTTACTAACATGTGGAATAAAGACCACGATCATAGTTGAAAAATCTATTTTCAATAGAAAATAGAAAATAAATATAATAACTAAATTAAATCTATTCAAAATTATACTTGTTGGAAAGCTTATGTTGAATGCTAAAATAATACAAATTATCTTGTCTATTTAATTCCACTTTGAGGTCTAACCAAAGGTTTGAAGATGAAATTTTTGAGAAAAAATTGAGGCCTAAGGTGAAGAGGTCATTTCTAGGACATTTGAATGAAGGTACATTTATTAAAAGGTATTCAAGAACTTTTGAATAAATGTATGAACCTTTTACTAAAAAATAACCATTTGAAGGTGATTATTACATCACTTTTGAATGAAGGTACCTTTATTCAAATAAATTCCTTCAAATTAAGCTCTTTTCAACCTTTTTCCCCTCTTACAATCGAAAAACTAGTGTCTTAAATTTAGGGATCACTATCGTGTGTACACAATGTTAATTAATAGTAATAGATAAAAGGATAAAGATATTGGTAGAGAGACAAAGGAGTAGTGAATAAGTGGGAGGGAATATTCATGATAAATATATATTAAATAAGAATGTACAAAAACGTAAGGATAATTAGTAGAATTAAATGTAAACAAATTTAGTCTACCATTTCTAAATAAATAGATTGTTAACCTTTCATGATGGATCACTACTTGTAAGAAAATAAATATTTTAATTTCATTTATAAAATTAATTGGAATGATTTTTTTCAAATAGGATTATAATAGATCTTTTCCACTTGTAGGATTCACCTTTATAACTTTTATTAAATCCTTTAGAAGGTTAAATTAATGAATATTTAAATAAAAATTATCATATAGATATTGAGTTACATTTGGAAAAAGATAAGTTAAGGCATGATTCATTTTGAAGAATACAACTGAAGTCTAGAAAATTGTATACCTTAACAATTTCACACTATTTTTTGGCCCCCATAAATTATTGATCCAATTTGACCCCAATGTATCCAACTCATATGTTGCCCCCCGACATTGAGTGTCCTAGAAATTTGAGCCAAGACCCATTAACCCATGGGTGAATGAGTCCCCCTTCTTAGTGAAGACCCATTTTTTAATATGCTATTGGAAAAATTTTAAAATTTAAAATTTAAATTACAAATGTCAACTTCTAGGATCTAATTTTTGGGAAATTGGATAAAATTCCTATAAATATCATTTAAAATCTAACTAGAAAGAGGTGAACTTCAAGATCATTCAAGAGCAAGTAAAGAGCAATATTTTAGTGATTTATTGCAACAATTAAAGATCCAAGAATCATATCAAAATG
Organism: Sequoia sempervirens; assembly: GCA_007258455.2. NCBI lineage: Eukaryota > Viridiplantae > Streptophyta > Pinopsida > Cupressales > Cupressaceae > Sequoia > Sequoia sempervirens. The sequence continues at coordinate 683,057,142 of VDFB02281492.1, forward strand.
TTTCACATGATTTTATGTTATCATGTCATCACGATTTTGTGAATCTTAACATATTTTTGTAGGTCTCCAAAGCATTCAAGCATTCAAGAAAAGAAATATCTAAATCTTTGAGGAGATGTGTATGACTTAAATCTTTCAAGGAAGACATTGAAGTGTGGCTATAGGATTGAAGATGATTGAAGAGAGCTTAAATATCAATTTTTTATCATTGCATTATTGTCTTAAAAGTTTTCAAGTCATGAAAACTCACCTATAGAATTTACTAATGGAATTTCAAAAAATTTATAAGAAAAAATAGAAGCTTAGATCAAGCACTAGAGGCCCCCAAATGTTGATTAGGACACCTATAAAATGACTCATTCACCACTTGGAAAAATTTTCCTTCTATAGTGGCTAAAACAAGCTTTTCTAGTTTAGTACATACTACTCCACACTTCCCAAATCCACCTACAAATTACTATTTCCATTTGTCAATTTTCAAGATCTTGCATTGTTCATATCAGGGCATATATGATCATTAGGATAAACATTCCAAATTATTTCTATCCATTCACATCCTCAATTAGATATAGATCCAAGTTTGATTATCTCACTTTCTTGGTTGATCTAGTCAATACATACATCGTTGATCTACATCTTAAAGTAATTTGGAGAAAGGCTCCTTGAATCCTAGGTTATTTGTATTAGGACCTAGCAAGCCTTTTTCTATATTAAAACAAGTGTGTTTCATATATTTTAAGTGCATGTGTAATCATACTCTAATTTTATTTATATATTTACTATGGATATTGTATTAAAATAAATTATATACTTAAATCCCTAGTAACAATCAATTGGGGTATTAATATTGTGAACCCAAATCCTAGACCTGCACAAACATAGCAAAAAAACACAATGTTAGATCCATATGCAAGCTAGAACTAATATTCTTTATGCAATTCATCTACAATGCTCAAAATAGGAAAGAAATGAAGAACAAAACAAGAAAAGTAATTAAATCCTATTTAAGCATGCAAACTCTCAATCCCATGGGGGAATTGGTGCCAATTTGATGTGGAAATTGGCCCTTTCCCAACTCCTTTCAAAGCTTGATGAAGATTGATCCAATTGATGATGAAGAAAAATGTGCTTCCTTGATGAAATCTGCAATAACCTAGCTATGCTGATGATAAATGCTATGGAAATGGATAAATTTTCTCTAGATATGAAGATAGTAGCTTTACTCTAATTTTTGGATCCAAAATACAAAGGAAATCCTCTTATTTATAGATGAGAATGTTGAAGAGTGAGGAAAAATGAATGAATGTGGGATCATTCAACATCCATTGGCCAAGTACCACTTGTCAAGATGTGAATGGAGGAAGCTTGAGCACATTTTGATCATTGTGCACAATAAATGATATTAGGTGGAATTTAAAATTTGTGAAATGACATGTTGGAGGGAGAAAGGAATGAATTAAATGCCACTTAGCTCAATGTTGCACAAGGAAATGTAAGGGGAAATGAATGCCTTGCTGGAAGGACAAATCCATTTGGAGGGATTTTCAAACTTGGTGGAATATTCCCTTTTGATGCCATGTTGAAAGTAATTAGCGGAATTAATAAATCAAAGAAATGTCTCACTTTCTTCTATCTTCTTTTCGTGCTAACATGGTACCATCGTAGTTGGATCAAATCATCACCATTCCATCCATCCTAAATTCATAAACCATCAACATAATGCATATCATATCATGATATATAGGAAACATTGACCATATTACATGCATTGCATTTCATCATTGCATAATATAGATTGGTTATTCTAGTTAGTATTAAGTTATATAGCATGGTATTACTCATTTGCATCAATTACATAATCATATAAATATATATCATGCATTTGCATTACCATAACATAATCATCATATCATGACATGTGCATCATTACATAATCATTAAAATCATTATCTAATAAACATTATTACACATGCATCATCACATCATATCATGTGCATTATCATAATGTTCATAAATGTATCACCATATCATACAATGAGAGAGATAATGGAAAAATAAAAAATGGTACATTTCATACATTATTCATCATCATTCATTTAAATGCATAATATAGATTTTTTATTCTAAGCATTTACATATCATAACATTTGCATACATCATCATCAGAACTACATAGAAAAATATATTAAAAAAGAAATGCATCCATCACATCATAACATCATAATATCATACATTGCATTACATCATATATAGAATCATTGCATAACATCATGATATAAAATCACATCATACATCACATTATATAGAATAATTACATCACATATAAACCATCGCATATAGAAAATAGAATCCATCCATAATGCATAAATAAAATAGAGCATGTCATATCAAATGAAATCATCTCATATCATATATCATCAAAATAATATACATTGTCATGGCACAAGATTGGGATCAAGTGTGTATCAATCAAATATACAAGTAAAATCACCCATGAGGCTATCAAAAAGGAGCTCGTGAAGTGAAAAAATAATAATGTCTCTGATCAAAAGTGAGTTAGCCCGACTAGGTGCTCCCCTCGCTAGGAAGTCTCTCTCCATAATCCTCTAGAGCTCGATAATATGTTCGTTGGGAGAAATATGGGACCCAAGATGCTCGAGGCATGACTTGATGATAATGAACTCTATAATAATTGGCCTCTCAGACTGCCTCCCTATATGCTCACAAAGAAATTGAGCTCCAAGAAGAGCATGTATTCATGCTCTCTAGCTATTTTTGATGACCCATCTCTTATGCTGCTCTAAGCTCTGTAACCTATCTTTGTTGGATAGCCTGATGGGTGCTATGTCCACAACTGGTCTCTCTCTACTATAAAAGAAACAATCTGACCCTATGGCCCCTAGACTTGTGCCTACAACTGCTATGTCTAGGAATCCCTCTAATTAGGTGATCCGGTGGACATTTTTTAGTGAAAATTGAAGTGTCTCATTTTTCTCCAAAATATGCACCATTAGAAAGATATCAGCGTCCTGGTTCCAACGCAACTCGAACGGAGCAAAAAGGAGTCTGTTTGTGCACGTTATGGCCAGTCAAACCTTCGGTCAATATGGGATCAGGGGCATCCAAGAAGTGAAAAAAATGATGTCGTCAAAAGTTGTCGAAGTCAGCATCATCGGGAAGATCTCGTCGCAAGCTTTCCAACGCAACTCGTTTCGTCGAAATCCGACATCGTATGCTCAACTTATTAGCGGTCAAAGCTCCTGGTTGACTTGGTGACTAGAAGGTGAATGATGACGTCAGCATCCGTACAAGATGACGCCAGCAGTCCGTACAAATCCGAAATGGACCAACCGAGATCTGCCATGTGGCATCCTTGGCAGCATTGTACGGACCAATCAGATCATGACATGTGTCCATCCGTACGCCAGTCAGCGGTACACGTCATCAGTCAGCGCACAGTCATCGTCCACATCATCATTTGAGTCAACGGCACACATCAGCATCCAGTTGGCATATGAGTTAGTGTACACATCACAACTTGCGAGGCCACGTCGACATGTTTGACCAATCTGTGCGCGCCACGTGGCACCCTCCTGGTGCGACACGTGGCCCCGTCTTCATCCCCGTCGTCGGTGTTCGTTGATTTTGTTAGCAAAAGTTTATCAACTACCCACAAGGGGCTCGAACCCTCAACCTCTACCTTCCTATCCACGCGGGTTATGAACAGACCACGCAACGCACGCTAATAAAGATATGGCAGTTGTTTCTTTTGTTATTGATTTGGGTTGGAATTTGTGTTTAAAATGAACGGCGGGGGTTTAGACCCCCGAACCGGCCGGGCTCCAAATCCTATGGTCACCACTAAGCCATTGAACCGGTCTAGAATATATATGGCATTTGTTCCTTTTGTTAAGTTGTTAAACCGAATGCCTTATAAAAATTGAAACAAACTCCTAAATTTGAAATTCAAACAAACAAATAATCTTTATAAGGATTAACCCCAAAACAATAAAAGCCCGATGGGAATAAAATGAAGGGTTTAAATTTATTTTGGGTGTTATTTTTAAAGATTATTATGTAAAATAAGGGAGATTAAGTTGTTTTAGGGAGATTGTTGAAGATTTCTATGTATTTTGGAGAGATAAGGTGGATTTGTAAAATCAATTGGTTAAAGGCCAAATTGAGTTAATTCTTTGTATAAAAAGGGGGTGTGAGATGAGAGTGGAAATCAAGTTTTTTTTAGGTGACGAAGTCTTGAAGCTATGGTGACAGGAAAGAGAGGTCTTGTGGAGATTCTTTGAGCCATTCTTGCATGTCAAAGCGCTGTTATGCTGCCAAAGTGCTTGGAGAATGATTGTGGTGCTTTGTAATTGATTTTGTAGTTAATTGGATTGGTCTCTCTATTGGAGTGGACCCGGAGACGTAGTCACATTTGTGATGAACTCCGTTATCAATCGTTGTTTGCACTTCTCTTCTTATCTCTCTTTCTTTCTCTCCTTTCCTTCCTTTCTGTTATAATCACCTTGTTATTACTTTCATTTTGTTATTTCCATAAGTTAATTTTGATTTAATTAACTTGGAATAATCATTGTAAAAGCATTGTAAAAGTTAAGCATTTCATTTCTACAATCTAGTCTAGATCCTATACAGATCATGTTGGTATCAGAGCTCTTGGTGACTTTTATTGCAGTTATTTGTTTTTTTGAATGCTAACAAGATCTAAGATTCAGAAGGGTGAAGGAAAGCTCGAAGACTTTGATCCTGAGATCGGGAAGCGTAGAACATTTCCAAAGATGTCAGTTTCTGGAATGGAGGTTCCTAAAGAAATTAGTGAGCAGGAGTTTCGAAGAGCATTCCTTGAGATAAAGGCTAAGGTGGATATTCTTTTCAGGAGAGACAAGAACGGAAGGAACGTGAAGAAGGTTCGTCGAAGCAAGATGATCGTGAAGACAAGAAATGGAAACAACCTGAAGATGGTGGCAAGAAATAAGATCATCCCTTTTCTTCTTCTCCTCCCTCTTCTCCTTCTCATTCTTCTCCATCTTCTCCTCATTCTATTTCTTCTAATCCTTTCAAGAGTGGGTATAAGCCTAAAATTAAACTGGATGTAAAATTTGATTTACCAAAGTATTGTGGTGAACTTAATGCTGAAAAATTGGATGATTGGATTCAACAAATAAAGGTCTACTGTAGAGTCCAGAACCTAATAGATGATGTTGATAGGATCCAATTAGCTACTCTTCGTTTAGGAGGTACAACTTTAACCTGGTGGGAGAGTAAGTCTAAGGCAGAAGTTTCACAACATGGTAGAGTCAGTTTAACTTGGGCAGAGTTTGTTAATGCTCTTAAAGTAGTTTCATCTAGGACATATCTGTTGGTGTAATGATGGGTGGAAAATGTTTAGAGCAAGGGAAAGGTCAAGCTATCAAGAATTACACTACATGAATTCAGGAAAAGGGCTATTGCTTTGAATGTTCCTTAGTATACCCAAGACACGTTGTTGAAGTACATAGGAGGTTTGCATTCCTACCTTAGGCATTCCATTTTGGTTTTGAACCCTTGTAATTTGGATGAAGTGTCTATTCAAGCTACACACTTAGAGTCAAGGGGTAAAGAATCTTTTATTGATAATGATGTAAAGAAATCTTCTAAGAATGCAGAGACAGGGAAAGGAAAGAAGGAAGCTACAGTTAAGAAGGATGAGAAACTTTCTTGCACTCATTGTGACAAAAATGGTCATGATGAAGAACATTGTTGGAAGTTACATCCAGAACTGAAGCCTAAGTGGGCTCAAAGACGTAATCAGAAACATAAAGGTAAGGAGAAAGCCACGAATGTTGTTATGGATCTTGGTTCAGATTCAGATGATGAGACTAAGATAACAACGATGGGGTTAAAAGGTAAAGCTCCTATTTCTGGTGTTTCTGTTGCTAGTTGTGCTTCTACTTCCATAGTTAATGATTTCTCTGAAGATGTAAAAAGGAATGAGCTTTTCCATTTAAGGGTTGGTGCTAAGAACAGTAAAATCGATGCACTCATAGATAGTGGTTCTCAAGTGAATTTAATTTTTGAAAGTGTTGTAAAGAACTTGGGATTAAAAACTACACAACATAAGAAACCTTATCCACTAGGCTGGATTTGTGAAAATGATAAGCTGCAAGTAACAAAACAATGCACCTTAAGATTCACAATCACCCGTAAATTTGTGGATAAAGTACAATTTGATGTAGTTCCACTGGATATCTGTAGGATAGTGCTTGGTAGCCCTTATCTTTATGAAAGAAAAGCAGTTTTCTATAGGGAAAAGAATCATTATCACTTGTTTAAAGATGGCATTCAGTATATTGTACATTCTCACAAGATTAAGATTGATTGTTCTTTTGCAAACACAGGATAGTTAAAGAGGGTAATTAATGCAAGTAAAGAATTAACTCTTATGTCTGTCAGTACAGGTGATTCTACACTTGAACTTGGAGTAGCTAACCAGGGTCAGATGTTGCAGGATGCACTTGCAGTACAACATGAGAAAATGATGCTTGAAAGCATTGATGAATCCTTGGGTAAAAATGTTCCTGTTGTAAAGGATCGAATTGTTGTTGACTTATTTTCTTTCATTTCTGCATTGATGTTCAGCTTGATGCTAGTCAATTTTTGTTGGTTAGTGGCTATGACATTTGATGTAGAAGCTTATGGAAGTGATAGAATAATGTTTATGTTCAACAACATTGTTGCAGTCTTCATTGTGCTTGTGAGCCAGGTATTCAAATGTACAGAAGATACAGGACAAGTGGGGAGGCCAAGTCCTCACTTAATGTCAGATTAAATGCCACTTTTGGAGGTCCAAAAGGTCTTCAGTGGGGAGGCCTGATCCAGTGGACATTTTTTAGTGAAAATTGAAGTGTCTCATTTTTCTCTAGAATCTGCACCATTAGAAAGATCCCAGCGTCCTGGTTCCAACGCAACTCAAACAGAGCAAAAAGGAATCTGTTTGTGCAAGTTATGGCCAGTCAAACCTTCGGTCAATATGGGATCAGGGGCATCCAGGAAGTGAAAAAAATGATGTCGTCAAAAGTTGTCGAAGTCAGCATCATCGGGAAGATCTCGTCGCAAGCTTTCCAACGCAACTCGTTTCGTCGAAATCCGACATCATATGCTCAACTTATTAGCGGTCAAAGCTCCTAGTTGACTTGGTGACTAGAAGGTGAATGATGACGTCAGCGTCCGTACAAGATGACGTCAGCAGTCCGTACAAATCCGAAATGGACCAACCGAGATCTGCCATGTGGCATCCTTGTCAGCATTGTACGGACCAATCGGATCGCGACACGTGTCCATCCGTACGCCAGTCAGCGGTACACGTCATCAGTCAGCGCATAGTCATCATCCACGTCATCATCTGAGTCAGCGGCACACGTCAGCATCCAGTTGGCATATGAGTCAGCGTACACGTCATAGCTTGCGAGGCCACGTCGACATGTTTGACCAATCTGTGCGCGCCACGTGGCACCCTCCTAGTGCGACACGTGGCCCCGTCTTCATCCCCGTCGTCGGCGTTCGTTGATTTTGTTAGCAAAAGTTTATCAACTGCCCACAAGGGGCTCGAACCCTCAACCTCTGCCTTCCTATCCGTGCGGGTTACGAACAGACCACGCAACGCACGCTAATAAAGATATGGCAGTTGTTTCTTTTGTTATTGATTTGGGTTGGAATTTGTTTTTAAAATGAACGGCGGGGGTTTAGAACCCCGAACCGGCTGGGCTCCAAAACCTATGGCCACCACTAAGCCATTGCACCAGTCTAGAATATATATGGCATTTGTTCCTTTTGTTAAGTTGTTAAACCGAATGCCTTATAAAAATTGAAACAAACTCCTAAATTTGAAATTCAAACAAACAAATAATCTTTATAAGGATTAACCCCAAAACAATAAAAGCCCGATGGGAATAAAATGAAGGGTTTAAATTTATTTTGGGGGTTATTTTTAAAGATTATTATGTAAAATAAGGGAGATTAAGTTGTTTTAGGGAGATTGTTGAAGATTTCTATGTATTTTGGAGAGATAAGGTGGATTTGTAAAATCAATTGGTTAAAGGCCAAATTGAGTTAATTCTTTGTATAAAAAGGGGGTGTGAGATGAGAGTGGAAATAAAGTTTTTTTTAGGTGACAAAGTCTTGAAGCTATGGTGACATGAAAGAGAGGTCTTGTGGAGATTCTTTGAGCCATTATTGCACGTTAGAGCGCTGTTATGCTGCCAAAGTGCTTGGAGAATGATTGTGGTGTTTTGTAATTGATTTTGGAGTTAATTGGATCGGTCTCTCTATTGGAGTGGACCCAGAGACGTAGTCACATTTGTGATGAACTTCGTTATCAATCGTTGTTTGCACTTCTCTTCTTCTCTCTCTTTCTTTCTCTCCTTTCCTTCCTTTCTGTTATAATCACCTTGTTATTACTTTCATTTTGTTATTTCCATAAGTTAATTTTGATTTAATTAACTTGGAATAATCATTGTAAAAACATTGTAAAAGTTAAGCATTTCATTTCTGCAATCTAGTCTAGATCCTATACAGATCATTAGGTGAGGGTGACAGTGGAGGTCCTTGATCTCTCTAATGTGGTTGATTCACCTGTCTATCTTGATCCTACCAGCCCTAGTCTTGATCATGTCTCAGGGAATCCTGATAAACTCTTTCTTGATCTGGTTGTTGATGTGGCCCACCACCTCCCTAGCCCCCATCTCCATTGATGTCTTCATCTCCTCAACCTCCCTGGCCCCAGCCTCATCCTACTACTCTACCCCTGGCTCTCCATTGTGTCAATGGTGTCCCTAGCACTGTCAACCTGAGAGGTGGTCTGAAATAGTCCTTGCATCTACCTGGCCCTAATCATATGGCTGTGGCTTGGCCACCAGCTATCTAAAACTCTAAATTGCCTCATGTGCAGGAATGTATCAACCCTAGATCATCTCCCTTGTAGTACACACAAATATCATAGTGTATTGGTCATCAAGTCTATCCTCCAGCTTACCAAACTATCTCTAAAATTAGCTAGGCATGTACCTCTTGACCATGGTGTGCTCTCGGCCCTACATCAGTTTATCCTACCTCATAAAAAATAGTTGTTGGGCATCATTATACCATGTTGGCCATCCTAGGTACAAAAACCATGTGAATGCTCTCATATCATCAATGACTCTCCTTTAGTGAGGAATCCCATGTTGTTTCATGTGAGTAAAGGAGAGTCATCCCCTATACCTCTAGATGAATAGGTCATTTGGCTCCATATGAACTATTGTCACTCTAAAAAAAAAGCACTGGAATGTGCTCCCGAACCTAGATATGGAAGAGTGTGACCCCGACCCTGATGGCTATGTCGTCATAGTATGTGAAATCATGTAAATCATGATATAGTGAGGCCAATAGAACTAGGCCCAACACAAAGCATACTCTCCGTCTAACCATCTACTCCCGGGTGAGCCCCCATCTTGGACTAAAATATTGGCCCCACTAATCTGGTGCCATAAGACCTAAAATGATAGTCACAACAACTAGGTGAAATGGTGACATAGCAAGCCTATAATGCTCTAGTTCAATCTAGCCCTCAGCAAAAATAATCTTATCCAGGCCCATCACTTCATTGTAGGTGTCTCTCCCAACATCCATATCATAGGTCATTCTCTCTCCATGGATACAAAATCATAGTATATGCTAAACATCCTTTAGAGTAACTGCTGCCTCACCTATAGGAAAGTGAAATGATGATGTCTCACTATACCATCACTCTGCAAGCACTGCCATCATCCCTAATTGCATCCTCACCGGTGGTACATATGGAATTTACCAAAGTCCAATCGACTCCAAGTGATCTTGGAGTCACTCATGCATATGGACCAGTCTACCAAGTATGGAGGATCTATGCTCATGTGAATGGAGAATATTTTTCTCCTCCTACATTAGGAAAGTCATGGTGTCAAGTTTTGAAAAAAAATGTAATCATGTTCAAAGTTTTTGCAGTTGAAATAAAAAATAAATCACTGTTTGCATCTGCGGTGCAGTTTGAAAGTTCCAAATTGTGTCACTGGGAGCTTTAAACCCCCAAACTTCACCACTGCGGTGCATTTTTAGCATGCCTAACTTTGACCCCTAAACCCTAAATTGTAAGGTGGCTCGTCGCAATGCTATCTTCATATGCAGTTGAGTTTGGAGTTTGTGTCGTAACTCCAAACTATAATGTCATGTCGCTATTGATGATGACGACGTAGTTTGATGTCACATGACATTGAGAGGAATTTTGGAGTGGTGCTATATAGGACTTCTTGACCTAAATTTGACTTCCTAAGCTAATAAATTCACATGAAAAATGAAATGAAAGTTAGGGCAAGTTGACTCACCGGTAGTCCTGCATTTCATAGCCTTTGAAACACCCGTACTTGCTCTGAGACATGTTGTGGAAGTGTTCATTGCGCCATCTCTCAAGAGGGTCAGAGCTCAAATCATAGAAATTTAAAAAGGCTATGTGTGCAAATGAATTGGAAGTGGCCCCCAAAGGCCTATTTAAGCTTGAAAACTAGGGTTTTTTTGACCTCGTTTAACTGTCTAGCTAGTGTTTTGGACCTCCGATCCATTTTTTCCCAACCAAGGACCATTTTCCATCGTTTTCTCATGTTTTTGCATGTTTTTGGAATCCTGGAGCCTTTCTGGACTTGTTAGGCACCTTGTCTTCTTTTTTTGTGAGATCACCCAAAAATCAAAATTTTCATTCGATCTCTTGAGGGGGCAATATATTAGCATGTTTCTTCTCCCCAAGGCAGCAATGGGGAAATTTTTGGATCAAGTGTGTCAGTATATTTTCCATATCTACAAATATATAGTGGAAGTAGTCACTAATTTCTTAAAAGTTTTATTTTATTTTCTTAAAATTTTCTTCTTAAGACCTCTAAAATCACCCTTATTTGCTAGAAAGCCCCAAATTATAATGAGGCTAACTAGCCTTATCAATTAGTGTGTCACTTTCCAATATATATTCATGATTCATGCCTCTTTATCTAGTTTGACATGTATATATATAGGTTTCTTGTAGTTTTAAGTGCCAATGGTTTTCTTGATTGGTGTTTTGACACACTACCCTATTGGAAATAATGATGAACAATAAAGCCAATTGAAGTTGCATACTCTTCAATGGATCAAACATGAAAGACACCATCCACAAGAAAGTGTTGCAATATGAGCATGAAGATTGATGATTTATCAAATGATGATTTATTGCTGATATCTAGAATGATTTACAATCTACAAGCATCTTGTATATATAGGGAAGGTGTGAATGGGTATGATAACTCCCTTTGATGCAAAAATTAAATTCCTAAAGAAAATAATAAATGCATGGGAAAACTATCAAATTATTAGATGAATAAAAGTAAATAATGAGACATGGCCCCATTATGACTAACTTCTAGAAATAAAAAATAGGATAAATTAAATCCTAAGTAAACTTCTAATGTGAATAGCTCCTCACCAATGATTAGTTAGGAAATATCCCCATTCACACAAACACCCCCCATAAGTGAAACTTAGGGAGTGTAGTTATCATGCAAATTATGTAGTATAGAAAATCAATATCAGTCTTGGTAACGATGCCATGTTAGGTACCCATTTACAACTAATCATGCAACTATTCTCTCATAGATAGAGAAAAGGAGAAAACCTAGTGGGACAAAGCTCCTCTTTAAAAAAGAGATGGAATGAAAATTATGTACAAGTGATAGAACTGATGTATGGAGGTCTCAACATCAATACCACCAAGAGAAAAATCCATCATAATAATAAAATGTAATGGCCCCTCCAATAAAGGGAAATATGGAGACTAGATTTCCCCGCATAATGAAGTATCATCATAACCACTGAAGAAAGTCTAAAGCCAAAAGAAAATCCAATGATAAAAAACCACATGTATTCACTTAGGAAGAAAGATATCCAATGGTAGATGTGGAAGATAGTCCAACTTCATGATGAAATGAGAAGGAAGAAGTTTCCCAAATGAATTCTTTGAAGAAGAATCAATTTCCTTTGAAGACATCCCATCAAAATTAGGATCCCCAATCAAGGTTGAAACAATAAAATAAGGAAACTCAAGAATATCCTCCAAAGAAGAATTTTCAAAGAGGAGAGTTACCCCTTCAACATTTCATCCAAACCTGTAGAAGAAGAATGAGAAGCCAAATCTACAATTCCATAAACAAATCCATCATATAAGGGTAAAAGCACACAGTTGTGTCACACTTTCAACCAACTTATAAACACAATTGAATTTAAGTATTTCTAACTAAAAATCCATTTTAGTCAAACATATGATCTAGTGAGATTCATTCTAGCTAAGTTAGATACTTCCACAACTTTTTCAACTAAAATTGTTGGCTAAAAATATATGGAGCACCATTTTGAGTCCTATTTACCAAAAAAATAAAATAAAATTTGAAAAACTTGAAGTTTCAATAACTCCCACTAATGTAAACAATAGCTTTTGAAAAATATAAAAATACCCTTTTGTAGATCCATACGTGTAGGTTTCAAAAATATATTTATTTTAATAGTTTAATTATTATTTATATTTTATATTTTATTTTTACTAAAAGTAGGTTATCAACACAAAAAATTAGGTTGATTACCATGCCAAGGAAAAATACTAAAACTTATTTAAAATATATATATATATATATATATATGATGCACTAGATAAAAGAATCTATTTCAAGAGTGTATAATTTATTTTCCATTTTAGATAAATATTTAATATGAAATTTGACATCCAATGGAAATAACTATTTTTTGATTCACACACATTTTAATATATATATATATATATATATATGAAATAAATAAATATATATATATATATATATATATATATGAAAAAAATATATCCATGCACTAAAGTTTCAAGTTATAAATACACACAAAAAAATTGAAAGAAAAAATAAAATTTACTATAAAAATTTTGATGTCTCATGCAACTTCATTTTTCAGCATTTTATCAACAACTAAATTGTAGTGTTAATTTATTAAAAAATAGTTATATATATATATATTTTAAATATGAACATAAAATATACTAAAAATACATATTTTACTAGTTTACATCATTTCAAAATTTAAAATATATATTTCCAATTTTTAGTGATTCAAGTTTAAAAGGTGGATCAGTGTTTGGTTGTTCCCTTTAAAAAGTGTGACACAACTTTGTGCTTTTACCCATAACCACAAAGCTTAAAAACTAAACATATCCTACTCTGTTGAAGTCTTGGAATCAACTGTAAACTATTATTAAGTAGGAGATGATGGAATCACATTAGATGATTGAGGTAGAGGATCCAGGTTCAACCATCCACCATAAACATCAACTAAAATACTACCTACACTAGAAGAAGGAGATTGAGGAACATAAGAATCATCATCATCATAAAAGTGGGAGAATGTATACACCTTAGACTGATGACCAACAAGACCCATAACAATGTGTTCTCTTGTCTCTCTACAAATAAACACTAAATCAGATGTGAACTCAACTATGTTATTTGACTGTGTGATGTAATAAATTGAAAGAAGATTATGGGCCATCTTAGGAATATAAAGAGAATTATACAATGAACCTATTCCAAAATAAACATCACCCATACTAGCACCATGAACAAACTAATTGTTTTTTCATCAAGATCCTATCAAAATATGATGCTCTAAGTGACCTTAGAATAATGTGATCAAAAGAGAAAGAAATATGTTTTGAAGTACCTAAATCAATAATATATCAATTAGGTCTATCAACATAAGTGGTAATCAATGCATGACCCTTACCTCTGAAATATCTAGAAGTAGTTCCAATATGCCCTTTGTGTGAAGTATCATCATGTGTGGTAGAAGATCAAGGTGAACTAGAAGATGAAGAAGGTATAAAAATATTATGATCCTTAAGAAGTTGTTTCAAATCATGGATTTCCTTCTTATAGAAAACTTGTTCACTATGCCCAATCCCATTAAAAAAGGTACATGTGGGTTTCTCCTTCATGGATTGGCCCTATATAGAAGAGGTGATGGAATTATCACTATATTCTATCTTAGGCTTGTTCTTTTTATTCCCTTTCCCCATAGGTGGGGTGACTATCAATTCATGAGACTTAGAAGTGACATCATTTTGGCTAATTTTTGAATGTTTCGTAATCAATATCTCACGAAATATCTCAAATGAAGGAATGAAAAATCTATCATCTAACCCATCCATAGTGGAATAAAAGGAAATGGGAAAATATGCAAATTAACCTTTAAATTTAGATAAAATTAGAAATATACATTCCTTATTAGTTTTCTCTTTCCCAAAATCCACTAAAGGAGATCACAAAGACTTAAACTTCACCAAATAATCCTTCATAGTACGAAATGAATCAGTAGAAAGAGATGCCAATTCTTTTTTTAATTATAAAGCTCTTATATCACTAAAAAAACCAAATGGATCCTTATATTTATCCCATACCTATCTAGGTGTATTGCACTCCTTAATATGGAAGAATGGGGAGTTAGAAACATGTAGTGTAATTAAGCCCATTGCGTCATCACATTTTTCATGATGTGTACATCTCTAATATTCCCTAGGAAAATCATGTTGTTCCTCACTCAACGTGGACCATAATCCCATAGAACAAAGCAATATTTGCATCCTCACCTTCCATTTGTAATAATTATGAGTGAGAACCTCAAATCTTGATTCTGCCATTAGAGCCACAAATGAAAATCAAGAAAAAGGAAAAATATTTGAAAAAAGCTTATGTGAAACTCCAAAAATATGATGATAAACTTAAAATGAAGTGTCCCCATTCGACCTTATCCAAATAGCAGTATGTCTATGTAATCAAGTAAATTCCACAAATTTCAAAAACACAATGGATTGTGCTTGTGTTTGAATTTGAAAAAATACATGGACAAAATGATAGAGCTCTTTATCAAATTCACAATGTTTTTGGAATCTCAAAAATATGACAATGTGGTGAAAATATGAGCTTGGGAGTCTAAAAGGAAGAACTAACTTTAGTTGGAAATAATTTTTACTTGTAGCAATATCTAGAAAAATGATTTCTACCACTACAAATTACATCAAAACATATTTATGTCGATATATTGTTTGTAAAATTTTGATAACCTACTAAAAAGTTATGCTCAATTATTGAAAAAAATTGCTAGATTTGGCACTTAGAAGGAAAATTAGGCACAAAAAATAAGCACTTGGGTGATAGCCCCTTGTTGTTGATATGACCTAGGGTGCTAGGCATGCAAAATAAAAAAAAAGAAATCACCACAGGCGGTAATGAGGCTGAAGCAGATGGTTGATGATGCTTTATTGGTGCCTCCTACGCTAAGCAACTAGACAACAATGTGACTGGGGTTGAATATTAAGGGAGCTCAACAAATGATAAGTAGTTTGTGGGAGGAACTAGTGGTCGACGATGTGATAGTCGATAGGGCCAACAACCAAATGAATGGACCAAACAACTCTGCAGGTGGCCTATACAACATGTAGAGTAATAAATGCCACCAAAAAAAATAAAAATTTGTAGATATTTATTTATAAATACCAAATCAAATATTATGTACTGCCAAAAAATATAATCACCCAACTTGATAAATAATATTTTCCTAAAATAATAAATTAACTTGCAAAACTAATGACTTCAATTTTTGTTTTTGCAATAGGGGGGAGGGCAATTTTTTTCCTACTAAATATGTGGATCCATACAGTATGAATACCCAACTATTGTGAAAAAAACCTCTAATGCCTCTAGATCAAGTTATCAAATTTCAATGATTTGACAGGTGTTTTAGGGGTTCTTATGCCTCTTGAACATAACATCGAGGTTAGATCTTACCCAATGTACTTCAAAAACTATCTACCTCCTAGATGATGACAACTAGCCATAATGAAAACCCTCTAACTTGCAATGAAATATCCTCAAGCTCAACTCTTCAATATGAGATGAATTTTTCAAGGCCTATACTCTGATACCATGTTCAAAATATTGACGAACAATGAACCCAATTGAAGCTGCACACTCTTTAATGGATCAACCATAAAATAAAACATCCAAAAGAAAGTATTGCAACATGAGTACATGAAGATTTATGATTGATAAAATGATGATATATTGATGTTATCTAGAATTATTTACAATGTAAAAGCACCTTGTATATATAGGCAAGGTGTGATGAGGTTGGATCATTACCCTTGATATAAATAATAAATTCCTAATGTAAATATAAATGCATGAGATAATGCATGGGAAAACTATTAAATACCTAGATGATCAAAAGTAAATAATGAGACATGGCCCCATTATAAATAACTTCTAGAAATGACAACTAGGATAACTTAACTCCTAAGAAAACTTATAATTTGAATAGGTCCTCACTAATGATTAGTTAGGAAATATCCCCATTCACATAAAAATACTCAACTTAAATGAATTAATATACAAATTCTATGAAAACATATTGCATCTCTTAAAGGTAGACTAATCATCCCAATATCTTGGTAATTAGCTCTTGGTTGTGTAGGATAACACAATAATTTATGTGTTCTTGTTTCAAATGAAGGGGCTTGCCTTAGATAATTATTTATTTGATATAACTTACCTCTAGATTGGTTTTCAATAAATTATACATTCCTTGTAAATTTGAATACAAAAATACATTAATCATATGAGTAAATCAAACTTGGTAAATTATCAATAAACATTGCACTGAAAACCAAAAGATTTTAAGTTCAACACTTTCTAAATTTTATTTTAAAAAAATAATATAATCTAATATGGCACACATAAGAGAAAAATATATTCAAATTTAACACTATTTGAGATTTAGTTCCTAAACTAATTTGTTTTTATTTAAACCAAAATTCTATAAATATTGTAAAATATTAATGGAGGGAATGAATATAGATATATGAGATTAGGCTTAATCTTTCATATACCACAAAACATTGAATAATTATATCCTTGTTTCAGCAAGGAATTCATAACTTCCACATAGGATGATATAGTCCTTGATAGCATAAACTAATCTCTAAATTAATCAAAATTTTAACACCTAGCTATTGGCATATATCAATGATATACTTCTAGAAAATGAGAAAAAAAGTATTTAAGTTGATCAAATGAGCTATTGTACGCGTAATAAAAGAACCAATGATATGAAACATATATGGACTGATTCCTAAATTTTCATGCCTATGAAAAGAAGAAAATAATTTATATATTAAACAATATGTGATCTAACACAACCCCAAATGAGAGAAAAATAGCATTATATTTATATTGTAAAATTTTAGTGTTTTCCAACCCTTTGACCATTAAAATTCCACTTATTTATACATGTGGAAATGCCTCTATTAAACATTTTCATAAATACATCAATGGCCAAGAGTAACTAAATTTTATGGCCATAGATTGAAAGAATTTAATTTAGATGGAAAGAATATATCCATTATTCAACACTAATCACCTTTTGCTTCAGTACATCTTATTCATATGGTATAAGTTCCAAGAATTTTTATTCTTTTCTAGAACCTCTTCTATAAATGATATTACAATATAATCCATAACAAAATAATTAACACCTAAACAAAGTGACATTTGACCAACGGAACTTAAGTTGTTTTCATTAAAATATTTTTTTGTTAGTTGATAGGTTAAAATATCAACTTTCAAATCTAGATTTATTTGGACTCTTCTCTATCAATGTTATCTTCACTGATTATCTCATTATCCATTAAGGAAGCCTTCCTTTTATAGTTTATGCATGCTATATGGGTACTTAGTTTATTTCTTCCATATCTAGTCTTTCAATAAAGTTGAATCTAAATCAATGGGTATCATAGGTGTTTGAGATGTTGTAAAACCAAGGGATTCATTTTTCTTCCTATTTCCCAAATTATGTATAGGTACAGTTCATCACTATTATCTTATCAATTGTAGTGATATTGAGCCATATTTTTTAATTCTAAGACGTAGCATAAAATAATCTTTATATGATTATTCAAATTGGTAATATTATTAATCTCTTATTCCTATTTATAATAGCCTCCCAAGATCTTATCAATTAATTCTTGCATATCATGAACAATGTCTATTTTATCACTATAGACTATATTCAATTGAGACAAAGCTCATTCTATCAAGATATCTATCAAGATATTATCTCCATCCACATATCTAACAATGAACTATCCTCCTTCTTCAATATGCCTTCCTTGTCTAGGGTTTCAAATGTAATCATTGGTATAATTTTTATTTGAGGAAGATTTTGATAATTGTAGTGTTGAAAAATGTAGTCCTTTACATTTTCACACTATCTTTACATCCCTTTATTAATTGAACTTAATTAAGCTTCTACTTTCCTAAATTATGCATTCCTAAGCCTTATTATTCTCACTTTTTGAAAGGGAAACCAACATTAAAAAAATGTTAACATTAATTTAAACACCTTGGAAATTGTGTGTCCTAGATTTAGGTCCCAAGAACCATTTTCCCTTGAGTTCCAAGACAAAAATTTTAATATATTTTTGACAACATTTTACTTATTCAAATTCAATTTTCAAGTATTGGCTTATGAAATATAATTTTTGAGAATTTAGATAAACACCTATATGTAATGATGGAAAATGTATACCTATATATTTTCACACTTGTTTAGGCCCTCCTTGTTAAATTGAGCATAATGTTCCCTTGATTTAGTGTTGTAATGTGTTTAACACATTCACATTAGGTCTTGGGCCCTTGTAAACTAGATGAACTTAATTAAGCCTTATTTTAGTTGTTGTAAAGTGTACCTTTACACTTTCACACTAATGTAGGGTTCCTCTAATAAATTGGGCTTCTTTATGCCTCATTTGGTCCTATTTTGCATCCACTATCCTTAATGCATCTTTCCAAGGATAATCCTAACATAAACCAACATCCAATCATAATTCATGTGTTTTTGGATTGTATGGCCCAAATTTAGTGACTTGGGACTCATACACCACCTTGGGTGTATGGGTCATGCCTAAGTTTCAGGTCCCTGATCTTGATTTCGCATTAATCTAAGTATTCCTTGATTTTTTTTTCCCAAAGCTTAGCCTAATGGGATTCATACACCACTTTTGGTGTGTGAGTCCCATGTGACTTAACCCTAATTTAAATTCAAATTTTTGGTGAAATTTTATTCTCCTAGATCTGATGTCAGCTTGCAGTGTTGTAATTTTAGAAAATTTGGCATAAACAATTATAGATACAAGTTTATTTCACTTATTTTTCACCTAGAAAGTTTATAAGTGACCTAGCACCTTGAGTATTCATGCACTATATAAAATTGTAGATTACAAGAGCATTCAAGAGTTGATTATCTAGTGTTTTAGAGAATTATTCAAGTATCAAGCATCATGTCAAAGTCACCATGCATCATGTTTATTTTTGGATCTAACATTTGTGATGTAGGGTTTTATGATTCAAGCAAGCATTCAATTCAAGATTTCCAACATTCAAGCAAGAGTCAAGATTTATATCCTTTGAAGCCATTTCATAGATGTTTGCACAAAACTCTATTTTTAGGTTTTGGTGAGTTGCAACATATGATTTTGTTAATTCATTATTCATCCTTTCCATTTAATTTCATTTCAAGGTTTGATTACCAAAAAGGATTTTGACCAAGGAAAACCCTTTTCTACTAAAAAATAAACATTTCCTCCTCTCTTTAGTATGTGATTTGTAGGTCTAGGTTGAAGAAAAATTAAAGAGAAATATTGGATGAAATTTTCAAGGTTGCAAACATATCAAACTTGTCACATTGTTTACAAGAACCCTAAAAAACCTATATAGAGCATATTTCAGCATTTCAGATCTAAAAATTAGGTTGAGAAGAAAGAGCAGAGATTGAAGAGAAGATTCAAATCTTGATATTTCAAAAAATCTAATCAAGAATGATACACCACTTGTAATGTATCAGTCCTAGTATAGTGAATTTTCCAAATTTTAGGAGTTCCAAACTAGTCACTTCTAGATTTTTGTTCCTAACCAGAAACCCTAATTTAGGACTAAATTTACCAACCTGGCATATGATTCCTAGTGTGCATCAAATTTAGTATTTTCAACATTTTAGGTATTTATTAAAGCTTCTGCAGGTTTCTAGTTGCCCCTCTATAATTTTCTAGTTTACTATTCTATTTTACATTTATTTCTAAGTCATCTCTTCAATTCTTGCACATCATTAGGTTTGATCATTAGGTCTTGCATGTTACTTATCTTTCCAAGCCCTAGATTGGTGGTAAACCACCTTTTAGTCCTTAATCAAACTCTAGGATACCTTATTGCAAGGTCTCTTTCCCCCACTTCATCCATGGATTGAGATCTCTAAGATTTCCTTGAATGAAATAATATTGAAATAGGAACCCTATTCTCATCCTCCATCTCCTCAAAGGTGAGCACCCTATTTATGTTACATTTTTGGTGACCCTCATTTGAACACCTCTTTTCCAATTTGGAGTGCATAATAGTCCTTGATCTAGGTTACAATAACTTTTCATTAGGATTTTTCATTAGTTGATTTGCACCTAGGGTTTCTAAATCTTGCATTAGTGAAGTGCACATGGGTTGCATTTTTTCATCTTGAATAATTGAATTTCATCTGAAATTTGTAATTGCACTTAGCCTAGACATCATACAAACCAAAAAACATAATTTTCACTTAGAATTTTTGGAAATTTGTGAAAAAACCTTAATCTGGGACTCATACACCCCTCTAGGAGATTGAGTCCTAGTACATGCATTTTTTCCTAATTTTTGGGTATTCTATGGTTAGTATTATTCAACATTTAAACCCTAAAAATACCTGATTGGGACTCATACACCCCTCTGGGTGATTTAGTCTTGTTTCAAATTTTAAACTACATTTTCCAGGATTATAAACTTTGTTTCTATTTTTTTGTTTATTTTTGTTAGCTTTCTTTTCTAGTTTACAAAGTTTATATTTTCTTCAATTCATTGCATCTAGCTTAAATTAGTTCATTTTATGCATTGCTTAAATTCAAAATTTTATTTAGAGCATTTCATTTCAGATTGTCGCATAGTGTAATCAGTAAATTACCTTGTTTAGAATCTAAAATTTACATTCACGCTTTATTTTAGGTCCTTGAATTACCCTTTATCCTCCTTGCATTTTGATTTTTTCCACTAAGTTTGTGATATCTTTTATGAGATTTACAACTTGGTTTCATATCAGTAATACTATTGTGAGATGTAGTTCAAGACTCATGTCATCTTGTGATACACCATTCATTGTGGGTCTTTGGTTCTCTAGTTCTCTTCTTGATAGTGTTGATAATCAACTCTATATGGATCCTACTATGCAATCATGCTTCACTTCCCATGACTACCATGCCATCAACTAGTATGTTTCCTATTAACAATACTATCCATACTATCCTTAGCTCCACTCAAGCTTTGGGATGTACTCAAAGCCAAGGTTAAAATTTCAACGCTACCTCTACGATACACGTTTCCATTCCTACATAGACTAATACTGAACCTACAATAACAATTCAACCTACTAGTGGTGTGAACACTTCCTTAGGAATTTCCGTAGGGAATTTGTCTAGCTCTATGCCTTCGACTACAATATCTCCTCAAACCTCCTCCATCTTGATTTTATAATTCACTTGTCCTCCACATACATACACTGTTCCACCAAATACCCATCCACCTTACAAAAACAATGATGCTATCATTAAAACACTTTTATAAAGCATATCATCCCTCCAACAATAAGTTGCAACCCTAAATCTAAACAACAATGGTAAACCCTCATAATACATTAAAAGAAACCCTTATCCTTGGAGATATTGAGAAAAAAAATGCCATAAGATGTAGAAGTTCCATAATTTGTGAAATATGGTGGGAAAGGAGATCTTGTTAACCATGTTTCTACTTTTACTACTCTATGCAGTGATTTTATCTTTGAGGAAATTCTTTTGGCCAAATTATTCCCTAGATCCTTGAAAGATACTATCTTAGAATGGTTTTCCTCATTATTGAATAAATCAATTCATTCATTTAATGAACTTTTGGAGGCCTTTATTAGCCATATCCAAGTGCACATGACCCCTAAGATGACCTTGGTTGATTTGATGAGATGTAAGAAAAGTGTATGTGCAGCATCATGATGGGCCAAAAAGTGGGGATATGATGGGTATGTGTAGGGTATGTGGCTAACGAATTTTTTTTACCCAAAATTGATGAAATGAAAAGGGTTTTAAAAGGAGATTCTCAGCCTTCCACCAATATAAATTATGCTTTAATTTGAATTTAATTAATAATTATTATTCATTTTCTATTTGAATTACAACTAAAGTCCAAATTGATAGGTTGATTGAGAAACATCTATAGCTTTCAAACGATATCACATTTTTTAGTCAAAAACATGAATCACATTCTATGCTTTGCATACTATAGGATTAAAAAGGAAATCTGAATTTAATGAAGTTTTGACCAAGTTAAGGTGGTCAGACATACAAGTTTTTATATTTTTAAAAAGTTGTAATAAAAAATTCATAATTAATTATTTACATGGAAAATTTTTACAAAAAAATATGCATCACATCTGGATATAAGTCCTCTACTTATATCTAAAATCTTATGAAAAAATATTATCATTTTATTGTGGTTAGGGTGGTTATACAAACACCTACTTCTTATTTTTTCCTTGAAATTTAAGTACTACTGCATTGAAATTTCAAATTTTCTCCAAATAGATTTAAAAAAGAAAAGAAATAAACCTAGTAGTTTAGAAACTACATTTAATTCTCTACAAATTTTATTCTTACATATTTTTGAAATAATATAGATAACTTATTCAAATTTTTATGGCAAGTTGCCTAACTCTGATTTTTCTAATTTTTTTGCCACTTAAGGGCTTGTTTTTTCCATGATGATCTTGCACATACCCCAAAAAGATGATGAAAAACTTATTGAATTCATTTCACACTACCAAATGATTTATTCCCAAATCAATGTGCAAATTCTTGATCCTCACCTTCAGAGAATGTTCATTGAGAACTTTCAAACTAACATGCAAGATAAGCTTGGCATGATGAAATTCCCTTCCTTCATTCACTTGTGTACTACCCTTCATAATTATCAAAACTTAGCTAGTAGCCATGAAAAAAAATCCACCTCTAGCCATCCTGAAAAGTATAAATCCAAAAATCAAAATGATTATCAATCCTTTAGAAAATAGAAAAAAGGTTTCCTCTAACTAAATAATCCTCAACAAGCAACAAAAAATGTCAATACCCAAGTGGATACTATAAGGAAGACATCTTGTTTCACATTTGGGGATTTGGCTAGGTAATTTACTCCCTTACCTGATACCCTTCATAACATAATGCCACAAATTTTAGAATAGAAAATGATCACCTTACCTCCCATTAGATCACATGATCCTAATTAATCATTACTCCTAAAATTTAGATCAAATTATTTTTCCATTATCACTGACAAAATGGACACAACATGAAACATTGTAAGCATCTTAAACATCTCATTCAAGACCTCACTGATTCTAGTCTACTTCCAATTGGAGGTGTTAATGATCAAGGAAATAAGTTAATTTCCCCTCCTAACCAAAACTTGCAAATCTTTACCAACCCTATGCCAAAACATTTTGTTTCATTTGTGAAAGAAGCTAAAAATAATGATGTGATGAATGTTGACAAAGATGGTGACAACTTGGATACTATTGAACAAGATCTTACGGATACTAACGAACAAGGTCCTTTAGATGATATGGTTGGATTGATCAAAATTCAACCTTGTAAGGACCAAACTAAAAATACTCTTGACATTGCTTTCTCCTCACAAGATATACTTAAACATGCACCTGATGGTCCTCTTTACATAGCCGACCAACTCTATGATAATCCCACCAATGGGATATTAATTGATCCTATCTATAGAGATAATGTGATCACTAAGGAATTCTCACTTGTGCATGAAATCTATCAAGAAACATATGATAAACCAAAAGTATGGATAAAGACACAATAGTTTAGCTTTCCCTACGATGGGATCGATCACCTTTCCTTTAACTATTGGACCGAAACAATTGGATCTCTCATTCTACATCATCTTGACATAAGACCAATTTCATGTGAAGCTTGGTTATCCATGGCTACACTCCATGGAAGTCATCTTATCAATTGTGCATAAGTACTTAAATTTTTCGTTTGACATTAAGATCTTTACTATGCATCATAGTGGCTTTAATCCTCTATCTTCACATGGAAAATTTTCCTTGTATTTATTTTTTCTTGAGCCTATGGAGCCTATCGAACCTCGTGAGGACTTATTTTTAAAATCCTACCAAAAATTTAAAGTGAAGTGAATAGCAAAATTATCTCTTAAGAACATGCATCCACCTATGAATGAGCCTCTTATCCTTGATGAAACTATGATTCAACCTAAAGACAACCCAAACAACCAAGACCAAAATAAGATAAATCCTTTTCCCAACCCCTACAAACAACCAAGAGACAATGAAAATAATCCTTTCATGCCTCCTATGATAAAACATGTATAAAAAGATAAAGATAAAGTGGTTGAACAACATCCCATAGTTCCTTCCATTTCTCCCCTTAGGGAAGAAAATAAACCTATGGTTGATATACCCACTCCTACATAAACACAACTTGAAAACCAAACTAAGAGAAAAAAAATGCTAGACAGAATAGACATAGACATCATACTCTTACTCGAAGGTTAAATGATGAAAATGACAAAGAAAATTAACATCCAAACTTGATTGAAGTAATGCACAATGAGTCTCCCTCACCACAAAAAAATTATCCTATACCATAACCACCACAGGAGCTAAAACCTTCTTTGGACATTATCATTTGACCTCCCATTGTGATTAACTTGGATGAAGATGATGAGGTTGCTAAAATTGATGAAGTGCACAGTGAATTGAATACAATTTTTTCCTCTTCCATGAGCTTAAACAATAATTCTCCTATAAAGAGTTTTTAACTTGGAGATAATACTAGTTTGAAAAATGTTATTGTCCCTTTGGCTAGCTATCCACATTCTGTATACAATGAACATAATTGGGATGTGGACGAATTGCTAATAGGTTGAATCACATGTTCCTTACTAGTCTTTCCTTTGTTTTATTTTTCATGTTATGTGTGTGATTGCATGTGTTTAATGTGATCCCTTGTAATGCCCCACCAAGGAAAACTAGAGGACAACACTAACCATGACACAATAATGGAACTTTTTTTATTTTTTTAAGAAATAACAATAGAATGCATAACATGACATAGCACATAATCTAAACCTAGGTACTCTAAGGTTCCATGATTGTGCTACACACATAACTATTAACTAAGATAACTAGAATTCATTTCATTAGCTGCAAGATATCATGATATATCCAAAATGAAAGGTTCATTTTGAAAACATCACATTAAAGGATCCCACATAACATATCAATTAATAATCAACATTATGTTCATTTCTAGATAACTATATATACAAGATGCATTGCATTATGGTATTCATTACAAGAAAAATACATCAATATCAGTATATCATTACAATCTTTACAAAAATACTTCTTTGAGGACATGAGGGAAGAATAAATTTGATTACAATAAGAGATACAACTGATATACAATCCAATACATATACATAAAATTTTATCTCCTTAATATGGAATAGGATCTTAAGTCCACAACTTAAGGAACAATCTCCATGCACAGGAACATGCAACAAGGATACCCAATAGATGAAAAAGAACCAACCTCCTGACCATGCAAAACCCTGAGGTCCACCCCCCGTGTTAGGAGATAACACAAGGTACCACTACAAATAGATAGTTAGGAAAACAACAGGTTAACACAATTAGGGGTTATATATGGACTCCAACACAACACTACTTGCAACACAAAATCACTTACAACACTAAATTCACTTCTAGAGGCTCATACACAACATAAGGGAAAGTACAACTATGGAATGCTAGACTACAATAGGGAGGAGTGTACTCACATAGCTCAATATGGGTTATCTTAGCAAATATTCCTAGGCTCCCAATCCCCATCCTAGTTTATCTTGAAAACCTTTATCGATCCTTGGCCCCCATTCAAACTCATGCAAAATCAGCGTACCTTTCATGAGGAAAAGGCAGCTGATCTTTCCATTCCAAGCCTTCCCATCTAATCTCAAGCCTAAATGAGCACTTGAGCCATGAGTGAGGCATACATTATCTTGATTAATGTGAATTCTACCCATCTTCCTAATTCATTATTAAGGTTATCACTGGATTAAGAAACCTCCAATGGGTTATCTTGGGCACCACTTTGGGTCTTGGCCACCATGGAGAGCCACTCCCCCTACTTGCAACTAGTTAACCCTACACACCAAGAAAGGCATAAACTATCTTGCTCACTTATCATAATCACATGAATCAAAACATAGTGCAAGGCATTGGCCACCTTGCACACATATCACAATAACAAGAATCTATACACAGTGCAAGGAATTGAACCTCTTCCACACAACAAAAAACATTACCAACCACTTCCAAAGTGAAACCATCATAAGAGTCATACATACAAAAATACTCCCTTCTAAGCCTCTGGAAACCAACCTTAACAAATTAACACAAATGACTCCCACTTTTAAACAATTACCCAAATCACTCCAATTTCCAATAATAAAACACAATATTCAATGCAAGCAATCAATCAAGCACTACATTATTTCCACTATTCATATTTCTCTTTAACCTAACCACATAATTCACTTAATGGTCACTTAACACAATAATTCATAATTAACTATAACAACAATTATTCTAAATAACTAATTTCATAGTGAATGTACACATCGACTATAAAATAATTCTGAAGGAAATCCACATTCATTATTTAAAAGGATAGATCCTTCAATTTAACTAATTATAAGTAAATCAATTTTTTTCCTATTTAATTTCCCAATTTTTTTCTAATATATAATCAATTAATTATAAAGACAGAAATATTCTTTTACTATTTTCATATTACATATATGTATATATATCATTAAGAAAATGTAGTTTTTAGTACAATATACCAATTTATAAGGTGACAAACATATATATATATATATATATATATATATATATATATATATATATAGTATATATATATATATATATATATATATATATATATATATATATATATATAATCGAATCCATACATAAGAAATAACCATCAAAATGAAATCAAATATATTCAGTATCAAATATAAAACAAAAAAGTGGAACCGAAATGCAAACATCAAAAACAAAATGCAATGGATATCCATCGATTCCAAGTATTATGCGTAATAATCAAATTCCAAGCAATGATGTGCATTCATCGAATACCAAGATAGAATTAATGAAGTAAAATAGAAGGATTCAATATCAATGCATAAAGTAGGAAATGAATTTGCATAACCAATATCGAATTCCAAGCATAAAAAGTAGACACCAACATGAATTTGAAGTATACAATATCGATTACTAATATAAAGCAAATTCATTGAATACAAGATATCAAATTCCAAACCTAAATTATAGCCACTGAATACCATCCATTAAGTGTTTTCTTCAAATACAAAACACTAAGCATAACTAGCAAATAATTAACATAAAGTGAAATTCATTGAATGCCAAACAAAAAAATGCATCAAATGTAATACGCAGGAAAATGAAACCACAGTCTCAAACCTTAATTCGCTACCAGCAACGAGTTTGCAGGGGAGAAAAAGGGTATCTGGTCGTTGGGTAAGGCTATGAAACAAGATGGTGAAAAAAAAAAGGAAGCATGTTGACTGGGTTAGGTCTTGTTTCGATCGACCACCTTCTCAGGAAATCTCATTCATATCATAATCTTACATGATTTTATCATTGCAGAGGTGAATATTATGCCGATGGCACTACTCCATGGTGTGAGTCAAAGCAATCCCATGGTCATAGATTTTAGTGTAGTCATACTTTGGACTGGAATAGGATTCAAGGAATTTGGGTTACACAGATTGGGGTTTTGTCGAAAAGGCTTTAGAAGCTTTCAAGAAAAGGAAGATTGTCTAAGGTACACCAAAATCTGACATGCATACTATACTTGGTGACAAAGGGAAGGCACCGAACTCTCGATAGAATACCAAAAGGATGGAAACTCTAGAAATAAAATGACACAAGAATGCATGCAAACTGGTTTGATAAATAAAAGCTTTATAAACATTCAAGCAACAAAAACATGTTTGGTGTAAATCGTCGTTATCTCCCATAATGCAATGATTATACAATATGCATACAATATATTTGCACTTAGATTATAAACAAAATAATTAAATTGTTAAAAAATTAAAACAATAACACTATTGCAAGAAGAATGAAGACACCTATAAATTTGTTTCACCTAAATTAATTTCATACAATGCCTTCCTTTACCTATCCTTCTACATTTGTCCATTCCAAAAATCAATGTTGAAATCAAATTCTTTTACATAAATTTTTCTTCCCAAAACCCAAAATTAATTTTCTCCCAGAATCCCCTTTCCCACAACAACAATAATATGTGAAATTTGTAGGGCAATTACACCCTTCCGCCCCAAAAACAGAACCCATAATCTCCCAAAAAAAGGATATTTACAAGAAGGTTTTTCACTTTTTTTGAAATGAAAAACCCAATGAAATCGCTAAAAATCCCAAAAATTTATTTTCTTTTTTTGACAATGTCTTCACTGTTTTGAATGAACTTGCATGAAAAACCTTTCTATTTTTCATATTGTTTTTACTATTTATTAATTATAACATCCTATTATAATTTTTATTTTATTATAACATTACATTACCCAGTAAATTTATTATAAAATGCGATTATTAATAGATACATTTATATTTATTTAACAAAGTACCTTTTTACTTAATAACTTATTTTAATACATCAAATAATAATCAAAAACATTTATCAATCAAGTTTAAATTAAACAAACCAAATGTCAACAACAATTACGTAAACCCTACCTAGGGTCAAAAAGAAAGACCAACTAACCATAGACAAACTGAAAACACTAACAAGGTATTAGACCAGATACTCATCCTCTTCGAGGATGATGGCAAGGATAGGAAACCAAGTGTTGTCTTCAATCCATTGTTTCATTAGGTTTAAGGCACACTTAGACCTACTAATTCAGGTGGAGTCGACGCCTAGTATCCGCAACCTATAGCATAAAAATGTATTTTCACATATATATAATCATCACATATCTAGTGAAAGGAAATTATAAAATTGTAGGGTTCTCACAAGTGAAAAATACGACATCCTTCCCTTCACACCTAAAAAGAATTTAAAAGTGGGTGGGTGCAAAAAGATTGGTAGGAAATTTGTGGCTAAATTTTTAAATTTTTTTAAGAGCTTATAACATGAGTTCATTATAATGCAAGCACATTATAACACACTCTTGTTATGGTTTGGTGTGATGAGCCTAAGGATCGAACACAACAAGCCCATAACACAACCACATTATAATGTGATTGTGTTATGAGCTATTAAAAGAAAAAGAAAAAAAGAAATTGAAATCATTCTCATTTGTGACTATGTTTTTTTACCTACGGACAAAACCCCTCATTTCCACACTCGCATTCTAGGAGGAACCATTTTGAAAGATTCTTCATCAAACTACTATTATTTCATCACTAGGATGTCACCACATTGACGAGGAGGTTTGTGAGGTAAGGATTGTTTTTGTTTTAGGTTGTTTCTGATATTTATTTTTTGAATTTGGAGGAGATGTTAATCAACTTGCAAACCCTACACAAAATCCTCAATAAGTACAACAACAACAAGAGGAAAAAAATCCTCAAAAATCACAATAACAACAAAAAAAAATCTTCAAGTTAATCAACCACAACAACAATATCCTCCACCAATCCCTCAACATCCTCCTAACACTCAGGAAAACTTAATGAGTGAAATTGAGGATTTAATCAAGAGGTTGAACGATCTAAATGGTTCAACCTTCGAAATAATGAACATGATAACTTCACTCAAAGAAATGTTAAAATATGTAGATTCAATCAAAAAAAATTAACTAGTTTGCAAGATAGGAGGTAGGTGGATAGGGCTTATTACCATGATAAATTATCATATAAAGATGTAAAAGATCTAAAAATTATAAAATTTATTTGTTCTCATTATTCACTAACCCACACACAAATGCAAATATTACCGTCAATGCAAAGAGGTTTCCTATTCATTGGTGCCACCACCAACAGATTAGGAATTTTTTTTTGGATACATGGTATAGGGATTTTGATTACCTACCATGCAAAAATCGTGAAGCCCCACAATATTTCCTTAGGAAACTATTCTATGAGTTCATCTAGAAAAAAATCCTAAATTATTTTGATATGAGGGACTTCCAAGGGAGAGGTGGGGGGTCAACTCAAGATAAACCTAGTGCACAATAGGATCCTACATAGCAAGGTAGACAACCTCTCACTAGGCCACCTCATGAGCACATTTTTATCCCTTCTGTCATGAAGGAGAGTGCTGATGTTGAAACTTTGCAGACCATTAGCTCTTTGACCCAGAGTGTCATCAAGCATGCCAACCCTATTCTATAGCTCCATCCAAGGGAGTCTTTGAAAGGTGGGATTCAATTCCATTTGTGTCAGTCTTGCGGGGTGACTTGTTCATATGACACCACTGACAATCAGGAGGCTGCTATGGAGGATCCATCTATAGCTATGGAGATGGTGAGGGAAGCTAACATTTTGAACAAGGCCTATGGCATTGATATTTAAGTAAAAGTTAACATGTTCATTGAATTTAATTTATTAAATTTCAATTTTGAAATCCAAGATTAACTAAATTATTTTTATGATTTTAATAAAATTTCAGGGTCATAGTGTTGATATTGGATATACCAGCCCTACACTTGCTTATTTTTGCAGTGCATATACCATTGAGCTATATAACTAGTAAACAATTATAAATTCATTACATGTTAATAGCATTGTTTTATGAATGGTATTTTAATATGTGATTTTGGATGTTGAATAGGCTAATATTGGAGGTTGTGAGGGAACACCTCCTAGTGCCAATGGATTTAGTCAAACCTACACATGTGGGTAATAGATTGAACCATAGATTTTGCATGTTGGGGATGCTATGACTCTCTTTGCTCAATTAGGGTTTTTCACCTAATGGAAAGAGATAGATCCCACACCATGAATCTAGGTAGTTCACTCAAAATAAGGAATGCATGATGAAATTATGACTAAATACAATGATCTAAATGAAAAAAACTAGTAAAACCTATTCATTATTAGGTGAAAACTATTGAAATGTAACTTGTTGGTAAAACACATTGTGTAATGCAAAAACACCTACAAATGAAAGTAAATAACAATAGAAATGAACGAAAATGAATAAGTGAACTTGTAAGCTTTTTGGAGACTTTAAATGACTCTTTAAATGTTTTTGATCCTATTTTTAGGCTTGGCAGGACTCATTTTCGATTCTGGGTGAATTAGTCCCAGTTCTATGAGACTGTTTCAGAGCCCATTTTGAACAAAAGGGTATCCAAAAATGCAAAAAAACATAATTCAAGCTTGGAAGTGGGAGTCATTTTCCATACATGGTGAATTAGTCCACTTTTGAATTTCTAAATATTCAAAGGTGGAAATAAGAGCCTTTGCTCTGCACTTTTTGCTTCTCCAAGTGTCCAATTCTGAAACTGCCAAATTTAGGTCTGAAGGTGACTTTTTGTTGATGTTTTGCCTCATCCAATGAAGCGATGAATTCAAAAAATTTAAAATTCAATATTCAATTATTTCTAAGCCTCCAAGATGTCTAAATTGACAAACATAGAAGACAAGAAAGAGAAATTGTGGATGTTAGGGCATAGGGGTTTGGCTTGGTCAAACCCCTTTTAGGTAATTAAACTGAAATGGAGAAGGAAAGTAATCAAGTATGAAATAATGGAGTTATTACCTTTTTTTGGTGATTGATCTCTTGAATATCTATAACAAAACATGAAGTATATACCCTTGAATGTCTTTGGAAGTTATCTTGACGACTTAAAGTGATAAAACCCTAACTTGCTTGACTTGAAAGAGAAGATTGATGTTGAATGAGTTGTGAAAATGAGTTAATGGATGTGAATTATGGATTAGATACTTTATTTTATAGGAAATTCACCTTATTTTCCCATAAATTGGATCCCCAAGGCCAACATGAAGACAAATTAAGCTTAAAACCTAATTTTTCCCACTCAAAATTCAAAAATGCCCCAAATGGGACTCATTTGCCACCTTTGGTGAATCAATTCCACTTGGTAGAGACTCATTCACCATAGATGGTGAATTAGTCCCAATGGGGACCATTTTTTAGTTGGGTTCTTAGGAGATAAGAAAAAATAAGGTTTATATGATGTCTATGTCAATTATTTCATCAAATATTGCCTTGGGATGCACAATATGAGGTAATAGGGGCCTATTAATGGTGATGTGAAGGTAAATTAGGGCTTGGGACACAAAATTCAATGTGAAAGCATGATTAAATACACTTTTCAATGCTAAAATGAGGTCCACATAGCCTAGGAAGTAACAACATCCAATGTGAATGTGCAAGACACAATACAACACTAAATTTATTACAAGCCTTCTATATTGATGTGAGGATGTATTTAAATACATTTTATAATTTTGAATTAGGGGAAAATGGGTTTATTAAGTCTAGAAAAGCGTGAAATTATTTTACAACACTTTGCAACACCTTTACAAGACATCATTAAATGCATTTGAAAGGGTCCAAGACCTAGTGTGGTTGTGAAAAATACCTCACAACACCAAATCAAGGCCTTATTAAGTTTAATTTTTCATCAATTATTCCAAAAATCAAGCAATTTTCCTTTTTTTATGGTACATTTAGCCCCCACTTTAGTGAGAGGACAAACTTTCTTCAAACTAACACTAAATTAGACATTTAAGAGAGATCCAAGTGTATAGATGTAGATGACAAATAATGACAAAGAACAAGAAGAAATCAAGCCCCTAGGATCCTAGATCCTAAGTCAAACCATCAATATACATAATCATGCAATGGAAAGAACTAGGAAGGGAAAGATGAAAATTAAAAGGTGGATCAAGTTTCAATTGTTTGTCCAGCTAGTTGTGGATAAGATCTAGGTTGTTTGTCTAAAAAGAAAATTCATACTCACAATGGGATGATGGAACTCTTGGCTGTCTGCCAAGTGAGAAGGCCCAAATGGTGAGAAACATACACTTGGCTAGTATGTACTCACAAACACATAGGTGGCTATAGGGAAATATGTGCCTCGGAATGGGCTTCCTACTCAATAATATTAAAGTTATACCTCCTAATAACTTTAATAAGGTGCGATAAAGGGAAATGATTTGTCAGCTCTACGAAGTAAGAAAAACTTTGTATGCTTGACACTCATAGACATTGTTAATGCAAAATAGTGCAAGGACTGTTCAAAGGGTTTTCCCTTAATTCATGCAAGGTCTCATCTTAGGGAACATCATGCTTAATGTTTCCAGGAGAGGATGTGTCAAAAGAAGTATCACGCTCTTGGAGGGAATCAATCCCAATGAATCTACCAAGAAAAGGGTGCATCGCAAGAAGAAAGAAATCACATAATGAAATGTGAGTGGTGATGTATTCCCCCACTTTAAATAGGTTTTGAATAGAAATATTGTGAGAAATTGCTTTAAATTAGTAGAGGAGGACATGAGAGCTTAGTCAAAAAGCAATATGCCAAGTCATATGTTTCCGATAAGCTACGTCATGAATAAAGGTAGTATGTTGCATGGAAGCCAAGTTAAGGCACATCATCCATGTCCCAAGCTTACTCTTATATGTCCATGAAAGGTTAAAAACAAGGAAAATGAGGCAGTTACATATGATATATGAGGACAAGGCTACTTAACCCCTTGCCCCCACCTAGTGCAAGAAAAGGATGAGCCAAAATGGTTGATAAGATGCAAGGTAAAGTGAAAATCAATATCAATTAGAGGAATTAGATGCCCCCACAGAGGGAAGCCTACCAAACTCCTTAATATTTTTTATTTTATGACTCAAATCCTTAAATTCATTAGTGGAATGGACATGAACTCTATGATAGGCACAAAATAAAATTTTGTAATAAAATTTCTTTCAAGGTCTTAGAGGGAGAGAGATCAAGTGATCTTGGATGAGTCTCAACAAGATACCCTCTTTATCAAGAGGAGTAGTTTCTATTGTTGGTGGCAAAGATATGTATTACTTAGTACAAGATATCATACCTACACAAGGTTCTTTAGATTACAAGATTTTTTTCTCACTCTTATAGGAGGAGGGACAATATATTGAATTCAAATCATTGGTGTCTTGCGAGATGACATTGAAATTAAGTGAAGGTGTATTTATTTGTTGGATGATTTGTAAAGGAGAACAATCAAGACCACTAGTGTCTATTAGTTTAGGATGCTTTAAAGTTAAGGTTGGATTAGAACAATGTTGTGTGACAGTGTTGATGTTGAGGGAATAATTGATTACTTCTATTGAAGGACAATAACCAAGACCATGAGTTGTTCCTTGCAAGTTAGGATCGATGGGGACACGAATACCTCTCTCTCTAGCACCACATCCTTTTGCACTATAGCCATGTTGTTTCATAAGTTCATAACCTTTTCCATAAATATTTTTCATTGCTTTTGAATTGGGTGGTTGTTTGTTGTTGTGTTCATCAAAGGTTGTTGTGTATTTTGCTTCTTTGTCTAAAGTGGTTGAGGTGGACACTTTTGAAAGGTTATCTAAATTTTTTGTTGTCATTATCATTGTTTTTTTTCCCTTATTTGAATCTTTTTGCATGATTTTGTACTCTCCCATGGGGTATGTGTAGGATCATGATGGGCCAAAAAGTGGCAATATGATGGGTATGTGGCTAATGACTATTTTTAACCAAAAATTAATGAAATGAAAAGGGTTTTTAAAGGAGATTCTCAACTTTCCACTGATATAAATTATGTTTTCCTTTGAATTTAATAAGTAATAATTATTCATTTTCTATACAAATTATGACTAAAGTACTGATTGATAAGTTGATTGAAAAACATCTATAGCTTTCAAAAGGTATCACATTTTTTGAATCCAAGACATGTGTCACATTATACACTTCACATACTAAAGGATTTAAAAAAGAAAAAATGAATTTCATGAATTTTTCACCAAGTTAAGGTGGTTAGACATATGAGTTTAATATTTTTTAAGAAGTAATAAAAAAATCATAATTAATTATTTACTTGAAAAAAGTTACAAAAAAATATGCATCACATCAGAGCACAAGTCATCTACTTATATCTGAAATCTTATAAAAAAATATTATCATTTTATTATGGTTAGGGTGATTAGATAGACACCTACTTCTTATATTTTCCCTGAAATTTAAGTACCATTGCATTGAAATTTCAAATTTTCACCAAATAGATTTTTCTTTTTAAACATACCTAGTAGTTTGGAGGCTACATTTAATTTTCCACTAATTCTATTCTTGCACATTTTTGAAATAATATAGATAAATTATTCAAATTTTTACGTCAATTTTCCTAACTCTGGTTTTTCTGAATTTTTTCCACATAAGGGCCTATTTTTTCCATGATGATCCTTCCATACCCCATGAATTCATGTTCAAAATCCAAGGAACTCCAATCATCTTTTAATACCATCGTGAATTGTTCAATATGTTATGTTTTGTCTTTTTTTTTTTGTGCGGGTTCCACTTGTGTGGTTGGTGTTAATGTGTTTAAGGGGTTCTCTTTGTTTTTCTCAAGTTGCAATAAATTATAAGGCTTATGCTAAAGTATAAGGCTTATGCTCAACATCAGGTATGCACACTTTGTTTTTGTAGATGTATTTCATTTTTTGATGAAGAGTGGAAGGAACACTATTCATTGCATAAATCCATGCCCTACCTAGAAGAAGGTTATATGAAAGATCATGAGGCATAACCTGGATCATTGTGTTCAATGTGACTTCTCCAAATGTAATAGGTAAAGTGATCACACCAATCAATGTATTTTTGACATTTTCAAAGCCCTTAATAAATAAAAATTCTAGTTGAATTTTTGACTTATCCAAAACAATCCTTGTTGGACTCAAGAAACACTGAGAGGGGGGGTGAATTAGTGTTGAGAAAATTTAACTTTATTAATCTATTCTCTTTAGTAACTAAAACATTCAAACAAATGAAAGATGCATGAACATAGAGCAACAAGCCAAAACACTATAAAAAAATGATTTTTACGTGGAAACCCCTGGTTAAGGTAAATCCATGATGGAGGTCAATCCACAATTTGATTACTCAAAATATAAGTGTTTTACAAAAGATAACGCACTTGCATTCAAGCACATTGCCTAGAGCTCATTGCTTAAAATCAGGAGACTCACTACCTTACAAAGATTTGGATTGCAACAAGACTTGAACTAGGAAAGTAGCATCTACAAATGACTAATTATAGTTCTGGTTAGGCTCATATATTAGATTTTGGACCTTCTGTCTGATTTTGCACTTCACTCTACTCTGTCTTAATTCGCTTCATAAAATCTTCTTTTGACAAATGAAAATCGTTCAACTTCTCTCTTGATATTTGCACACATAAATACATATCAAAATCTCACATATGAATTGCAAAATTATTTTACTAATCTCATATATATATATATATATATATATATATATATATATATATATATATATATATATATATATATATATATATATATATATATATATCCACTATCAAGAATTAGTCGTTATATGTTAGGTTCAATTAAATAGAAAATATCTTCCAATTGTCAATTCAAATCATGAAAAACATTTAATGTGCATCCACCAAAGTTGGCCATAGCATAATTAGGACCCAAAAAAAATCTCCAACAAAAGAATAATTTAATCAATTTTTCCTTAAACATCTGCAACACCCAATATTCACTAGTCGGCCTTCATCTATTGATGAACAAAAAATCAAACAACCAGATCTCCTAACTCATACACACCTTCATGTGTTAGCACAAAACTTGAGAATAGCATTTTTCAGATACCCAACAACCTTCCCTGAGATCCATAACCAAAGCTAATAACTTGGTGATGCAAACCACTTGACAGATTCAATCTCCAGTTGGATACCCTGTTCTTCATCCTATCTTCTGGTATAGTCATATGTTGCAATGGTGACCAAATCAATGACTTTGATTGCCCTAAATGACAACAATAGAAGCCATATTCCAACAATCTCCCCCTTTGAAATTCATGGAAACTTCAGAACCTTCAAAACTTCAAAAAGATAAAGATCAATAAGATTCAACAAAACTCCCTCTAAGTTTGATAAGACATTTTTCACCACTCTCTTTCCCCCTTTAACAACAATGAAAAATATAATTAAATATTTTATTTCTCCCCTTATGAAGATATAACCAAAAACTTATTTGTGCAAAAATTCAAAAACTTGAAGAAATACGCCTGCTAATTGAAGATTATTTTGTCCTTTTCTTTCATCTCTGAAAGGAATTTCTTCTATGCCTCCACTGCAATCCTATTGATTATGATCATTCTATTGTTCTCAAATGTTTAATTGATAATCCTGATGAGGGATTCTGGAATGGTGAAGGCATCTTACAATACTTATCCCTTCCTCATTATCTTAGTCAATTGTTCCATCCTACATTTTGTTGTGTCCTTCACTTTCCAAAAAGTGTCCACAATTCTATTTCTGGTATTCTAAACATTTGTATGATCCATCTGTAATTCTTGAATCCTTTTTTTATTTGAACCATCTTTATCCTAAGACATGCTATAATTTTTACCAATATTGTTCAAATTTTTTTCAATTTGTTCCAACTTCTCCTTGTAGTTGTTGATTACATGAGGCCATCAAATACAATAGTTATAAATGTTTTTTTTTGTACTTATGCATTTCCTTAGCTCATTCATGTGCATTTTTAGCTTATTAAGTGGCAATCTATACTGCTTCTTCAAATGTAGAATCACTTCTTCTTCCTTAATCTGAGACTTAGAGTCCATGATTTCCTTGATACATTCAATCATATTTTCTAGTAACTCATTCAGAAAATTATCCAATTTGATATGGTTGTGCACAAAATGAGCACTTAGAACACTTAAGATCATATCTTGCTCATATGAAGGTCTAATACACCACATGTTCACAATTTTTTGCATTCCATATTCCTCATGGATAAGTTGCAATAACTCTTCTTTTGTTAGATCACCTTCTCCTTCACTTCCTTTTTTCATTTCCTTTTCTTGTTCCAATTCATCTATTTCCAATTATTTTCCAAGGGTTTCCTCAATTTCCTTATCAGATTCCTCATCTGGTATGTCCACAATCACTTGTTCTTTTCCTTTCCCTTCTTTTTTTAGAATCTTGCATGCTGGTGGAGTACTGATATCAATTTATTTTTCTCTTCTCTTCTTTCTCTCCATTTCACTAGAGGAGGAACCAACTTCAAGTTTTTTTACTAGAATTGAAACACTACTTGATTCAAACTTCCTTAGAAAATCCTTAAATAAACTTTCCTACACTTGATCATAGTTTGCTAAATTTTTAGAATATATATAAATCTATTTGCAAACCAGTTTAGTCTCTTCCAATATTGCATTGTCGTTCAAGCGTAATTAATTCAAAAAATACATCACAAGACACATAACCAAAGTACCGAACCTAAAAGGGTAACCTATTTCCTTCATAAATTGCACGTTCTCCATCAATTGACCTTTCAGTAATCCAAAAAGATCAAAATATTGATCTTCCATTATCATTTTGTGTGAAATGTAGACTACACCTACCAAAGTAGCACCTTCTCTATTTCTGAAAAATATTTTGTAAGATATTCTATGTGCACTATACCTTATCACTATATCTTTGACTTTAGATATTATTAGTGCCCTTCGATCTCCAGTTACACTGGTTAGGGTTTCAACTTCTTTGTTTTGAATTGACTTCTTCCTCAACACATCCCCAACTTTTCATAACCTGGTTACAACTCCAATTACTTCTTTTGATATGTGATAGGGTTTATCCAAAGTCATAATATCATCATTCAATTTATTTAGAACAAAATCAATGATTTTGTGTTTTTGAAATAAGGAAATTCACTCCAAATATCCAAGCTTTTGTGTTTCATTTCATTCAACCATTCTAATTCATCATTCAAAAATATTTTTCTTTTGGCTCTAATATTCTCACTACTATATTAATTTAGTTTTACCAATCCTTCAATTTTTTCCATTTTCACTTCCAGACACATGTCTCGAAAATACCAAAGAAGTTCTTCAACCGTAGACCAAATAAAAAATTTCTCAATATAGCTGAGGTACCTAATAGATTAGGGTTTTGCTACTAAATTCTTTTCACACTTCTGAAATTCTATTGTAGAGCACTCTCCTTTTCTTCAACAAAGTGGCAAATGAGGATTTCAAGTTTCCTTTTATATTTCACACTTTTTGTTGTAATAAATGATTTTGTCCTAACTTATCTGGATACACTGCTTTCTCAATCTATATGACATAAATCTTATGTGGATCTTCAAATTAGCACAACACCCTTCCCAATTATTCCAACAACATTTGTAAATCATCAATGTAACTATTGTATTCATCTGCATCGTAGTGTTAATTACTAGCAAGGGTTTTGAGGGTATGTGTAGGATCATGGTGCGCCAAAAAGTGGCAATATTTGTAGGGTATGTGGCTGACGACTTTTTTTCACCCAAAATTAATGAAACAAAAAGGGTGTTTAGAGGAGATTCTCAGCTTTCCAAAAATATAAATTATGATTTAATTTGAATTTAATAAATAATTGTTATTCATTTTCTATTAGAATTATGACTAAAGTCCGTCGATAGGCTGATTGAAAAACATCTATAACTTTCAAACGATTATCATATTTTTGAATAAAAGATCGTCACATTCTATGCTTCACATAATATAGGATTAAAAAGAAAAATTAAATTTCATGAAGTTTTGACCAAGTTAATGTGGTCGAGACGAAGTTTTTATATTTTCTAAAAGTTGTATTAAAAATTCATAATTAATTATTTACTTGGAAAAAATTACAAAAAATGCATCACATCGGACATGAGTCCTCTACTTATATATAAAATCTTACAAAAAATATTATCATTTTATTATGGTTAGGGTGGTCAGAGACACCTACTTCTTATTTTCCACTGAAATTTAAGTACTCTTGCATTGAAATTTCAAATTTTCACCAAATAGATTTTATTTATTTTTAAATAAACCTAGTATTTTAGAAACTACATTCAATTTTCTACAAATTCTATTCTTACATATTTTTGAAATAATATAGATAACTTATTCAAATATTTACGTCAATTTGCCTAACACTGATTTATCTGAATTTTTTGCTGCTTAAGGGCCTGTTTTTTGCATGATGATCCTGCACATACCCTTGAAATATTTTCTTGATAGCTCCCCCTAGGACAAAGGCCTAAAAATAGTTCCCAGAGGAATTACTAAAAGTGAGCTCTAGTGCTAGATCATCAAAGGAACTCTTCTTCACCCATGTCTTTTTCATCTGATCTCTTATTTCATCCATAGATACCTTCCCTTTTCCTTTACCATTTTTCTTTACATTTCTGCCTTTTTATATTGGATCTCTTCTATCCATATTTTGGTTTTCGC
This sequence comes from Sequoia sempervirens, assembly GCA_007258455.2. Lineage (NCBI taxonomy): Eukaryota > Viridiplantae > Streptophyta > Pinopsida > Cupressales > Cupressaceae > Sequoia > Sequoia sempervirens. The sequence continues at coordinate 683,097,968 of VDFB02281492.1, forward strand.
AAAATCTTGCAATGTGACTATATTTTTTGCAATTGAAACACACAACATTTCCTTGTTCAAACTAGCTATTCCATTGATTTCTTCTTGATTTTGACTGATTAGCAATATGCCCAAATATTGCATAGATATAACATCTAACACTCCTACATTCAATTGACTTATGACCAAACCTATTTTAATAAAACACTGACCAAAAAATGATGATTCACTAGATTGCATTTTACTTCTACATTGAGCAGCCATATGACCAAATTTTTTGCAAGAAAAACAATATCGATTAAACTTTTGAGCATTAGGTTGTCTTACCAGAAGCCTTTTTTTCTTTTTTCATTAGATGTCCTTGCTTAAAATTCTTCTGTCTAGATCCGAAACTTTATCCTTTCTCATAACCAAAACCTCATTTATCATTTGCTTTCGTCTATCCTTGAGTCAGCTCATCAAGCTTCATAAAGCTAATCTTGAATTTCTCCTTGTATTCATTTGTAGTAGTAAGTTTATCCTTGAGAATAACAATCTATTTTTCAAGCTCTTCTTCATTGGTTCTAGATTTCTGCAATTCAATATCCAACATAATGAATTTTCTATTAATTGTACTACATTCATCATATCTCTCTTTTAGGGATTGGGCAAGATTTTCCTCATTCTTCTTTCTTTCTTCAATCTCCTTAGTCATCTTCATTTCCATAGATTCCATCTCATGTTTTAGGGTAGCACTGTCTTTAGCAAGCTTTTCACATTCTTCAGTTATTTCCTTCAAGTTTTGATTCAGGTGAACATCATCCATGCTTTTTCTTTCTTTCTATTTAATTTGATCACAAAGATCCTTTCTCTTTTCCCTAGACTTAATAATTTGGTCCTTCAACTTCTAAATTAATTTTTCTGCATCCTTAAGATTTTCTCTCAATTCTTGGACTTCTACTTTAGATTGATCAAGATCATCAAGTGCCACCAAAAGCTATTGTCGAAGACTACAAAATTTCATTACATTCCAAGATCCACCTCAAGTTGCTAAACTCCTTTTGAGGAACTTAGCTTTGATACCAATTTTTGGACTCGGGCAACATTGAGAGGGGGGGTGAATCAGTGTTGAAAAATTTTAGCTTTATTAATTTGTTCTCTTTAGTACCTAAAACACTCAAACAAATGAAATATATATGAACATAGAGAAACAAGCCACAAAACTGTAACACAAGGATTTTTATGTGGAAACCTAGTTAAGGGAAAAGCACAATGGAGGTCAATCCATAATTTGAGTGCTCAAAATATAAGTGTTTTACAAAAGATAATGCACTTGCATTCAGGCACATTGCCTAGAGCTCACTACTCAAAATCAGGAAGGATCACTACCTTACAAAGATTCGGATTGTAACAAGAGTTGAACTAAGAAAGTAACATCTACAAATGCCTAATTACAACTCCGGTTAGGCACATATATCAGATTCTGGATCTTCTGTCTGATTTTTCACTTCGCTCTACTCTGCCTTAATTCGCTTCACAAAATCCTCTTCTAATAAATGAAAATCGCTCAACTAATCTCCTAATAATTCCACAAACATAAATAGATATCAATATCTTACATATATGTTGGAAAATGATTTTATCGATCTCATATGTATCTGCTATCAAGAATTATTCATTATATGTCAGCTTCAATAAAATAGAAAATATCTTCCAACTGTCAGCTCAAATCATGAAAAACATTTAATACGTGCATCCACCAAAGTTGGCCATAGCATAATTAGAAAAAAAAAATCTCCAACACAAGAATAATTTAATCAATTATACCCTAAACATCAACAACACCAAATATTCACTAGTCGGCCTTCATCTACCAATGAACAAAAAATCAAACAACTAGATCTCCTAACTCATGCACACCTTGATGCATCGGCACAAAACTAGATAATAATGTGTTTAAGATACCCAAAAACCTTCCCTGATATCCAAAACCAAAGCTAATAAGTTTGTAATGCAAATCACTTGATATATTCAATCTCCAGCTAGATGTCGTTTTCTTCATCCCGTGTTCTGATATAGTTAGATGTTGTAGTGTAGACTGGATCAATGAATTTGGTTGCCATCAATGAAAAAACTAGAAGCCATATGCCAACAAGCCTATCCAAAAGGTTTACACTACACACATTAAGGGTTGAGCCATTGTCAATAAGGGTTCGCTTTATCCCTATCTAATTGTATTGAGCAATGATCATGAAAGCTTCATTTTGTTTTTGCACTTCCAAAGGGGGAGTTCACATTGGTGGAAAATAATGTCAGCATTTATTCCTTGGATCATGGATGCTATGTCAGTTGGTTGTGTATTAGAAGGGACATGAACTTTTTGCAAGGCTACTTGGATCATGTTGTGATAGTGAAGGCATGCTTGAATAAGATCCCATAAGGATATCTTAGAAGGAGTATTCTTTAGTGATTTAACAAGATTGTACTCCTAAATGTGTTAATTTAATTGAGGATCTCTAGGAAAAATGGGATTTGGAAAAGGTAAGGGTGTTGGTGTGGGTTGTTGTGGTTGCTGATTATTTCTAGTATTATATGTATAAGCAATAGTATTATGACTTAGCTGCTGTGACACATTAAGTTGAGGTGGGTAAAGAGTAAACTTAGGTTTAGGTGGAGGTGAAGGTTTATGTGATGGTGGGTAAAGGATAATTTGAGGTTGAATAATATTAACATCCCTTGGCGAATGAGAGTCTAACAGGGGCTTTTCATTGTCATGTAAGGGAATAATATTATGATTGTTAGCCTTTTCTTAGATCATAATATCCTCCCTCGAAGGAGAGTTCTTAGGAGAAAAAAAAACCACATGTTCTTGACAATTAGGGCTTGGTTCTTCCATAATAACTTCATTGGCAATAGGGGAATGATCAATGATGGGATTATCAAGAGGGGGATGATTAGGAGAAGGTGTTAGTTGAGTGTCCATTTTCTTGAAGGTCTCATTCTCTTTTCCATATTATCTACCCTACAAATAGAGCTTGTAATATGTTCATCTAAGGGTAAAGTAGCTTCATGAAAAGTTGGGGAGGCATCAAGAGAAGGACCACTATGGTTTTCAAATAGATTATCCCAAATGGGAGGAGCATTAGGGAAGGGAGGATCAAGGGTTCCATGATTCTTAATAGGGATGGATTCTAGCACCAACCTATCCTCTTTACAATGAGGGATACTAGGAGATGGAAAAAAATTATTTTCATGGTTATGAATATTAGGTAATGTGATATTTAGAAATGTGTTTATGATCGCATGTTCTAAGGGTAAAGTAGCTTCATGAAAAGTTGGGGAGGCATCAAGAGAAGGACCACTATGGTTTTCAAATAGATTATCCCAAATGGGAGGAGCATTAGGGAAGGGAGGATCAAGGGTTCCATGATTCTTAATAGGGATGGATTATAGCACCAACCTATCCTCTTTACAGTGAGGAGGGATACTAGGAGATGAAATTTTTTTATTTTCATGGTTATGAAGATTAGGTAAGGTGATATTTAGAAATGTGTTTATGATCTCATGTTCTTATTGTCTAACATATTCCAAAGAGGAATGAGGAGATGGAAAATAAATACCTTCAAGGCTTGTAACTTCCTTCACCAAGATACCTTTGTCACCAATAGAAGAGGTATAGAGAGAAGAACAAGTATGTGGGTGTGTGCAAGAAGTTGAGTCCACTTTTTGGCTCGAAAGTGGAAGTGTTTTTCCTGATTTTCAAAATTTGACACATTTGACCTTAAAATTTGAAGCACTTATAGATGAAATATTTAAAAAATTCACTAATCATAAAAGGTATTGCTCGAAGTCTAGTTTCCAAATACGTAATTTATTTCAATACTCAAATTGTACAAATTGAGTTTTAATAGGCATTTCTAAAAACCACTGCTTAAAAGTCTTTTTTTTTTTACCATATCATGCATGTGTACGACATCCATATTTTGACTTAAACTATCGTATTTTTCTAAATCCTTTTGTGAAAATTTTTGTGACTCACTGAAGCTTGTTCTTGGTTTTTTTTGTAATTTTTTATTGAATATTTTTTTTGTTAAATTTTTATTAGGCAGATTTGTTGTTTTGAAAAATCATCGTGTACGACATGCATAAGATGACATAAACTTATTAGTTTTTGTTTTTTTTTTAAATTGAAAAGAATTGTTTGAATTTTGTTCTCATGCAATTCGTTTGTCAAAATTTAATGTTGATCAAAATTTATTAAAATAGTTAAAAACCCTAATATTTAAAGTTTATGGACCAATTTTATTAGAAATTAATTCAAAAATAGAAAAAATAATCCAATTACAAAAAAATTTACATATTTAGAATCTGCATTGTTTCATCTAAAATGGGTTTTAATTTTGTCAGAAATTTTTGCAAAAAAGGTCATCAACCATATGTCCAAAGTTGGTATTTTTCTTTGACATTGTTAGGATGTTCAACTCGAAGGTCAAACTAGGTTGAAAGCCTAGGCTCGGACATCCAATGCTTTTCCCAAACCAAAAACCTAGGAAAAAGCCCAGCCAAAAAGCAAAAAAAATTCAAATTTTAAAAAATAGGATCCTGATTATAAAACGAGATCCCGTTTATTAATAATTGGGATCCCATCCTATAATGAGGATCTCATTCCCCACATTATAATTTTTGGACCATTCTTAAGGAAACAGGATCTCGTTTCCTTTGTAACGGTCCCTACATTCAATTCTGAGGAATGAGATCCCGATTATAGAATGAGATCTTGCTTCTTATAGATGAGATCCTAGTTTTTATAAGCAGGATCTCATTTTACAAATGGGATATCATTTCCTTTATTTAAATATTTTGCAAAAAAATTCTGTGAAGACTGCAGCTTCACATGTACGGCCAAGAGCAATAAAAGTAAATTATTTTTCATGTAAGCTATTCTATTTACGGGTGGTGAACTTGATTTTATCAAACGAGGCATCATCTACACCATTTTTGAAGTGGAATTGTATTATTTTTGTGCTTGTTTGGAGGAACAAAAGGTTTTCAATTTGCAATATGGATTGAATTTTTCAAAGGAGGCATGAAGAAAAAAAGTTTTAAAGTGGAATTGTGGTAGTTTTCTACTTGTTTTGATTAACACAAGAGGAATAATTTTTTCCTAATAGGTATTCAACTTATAATTTTGTTTGAATATTTTCAAGTATTTCACTATTAACATTCATTTGTGCTTGAGAATTTTATAATTATGGGAGATAAAGCTCATAATAAGAGAAGGAAGACATTGAATCCTCAAGAAGTTGAAGCAAATAGAGAAAAAGAGAGACAAAGTCAAAGAGAAAGAAGAATGAGAATGAAATAAATGAATGATGGTGGAGCAACCAATTTAACAACTATTGAAGATGAAAACGTTGAGGATACCATGGTTGTAGATGAAGCTAATATTCAAGGAGTCAATTTGGAGAAGAATATGATTATACAAACAAGTCCTACTATGTCTTCAAACCCCTCTTTGAATGCTATGGATAATGTTTCAATATGCACAAATCCGTGTATGTCTTCAAATCCACATGTTCTAGTGAAATGGTAAATTTGTATGTAGAATTTTTACAAGATGCTGGACTTAATGATATTGGCATTGACTATATTTAGAAAGATGAAACTTTTATAGAATTTTTTTTAAAAAAAAAGAAAAATATTTTGTTACAAATGAAAATTGAAATGATCATTTTCTTGAAAATGAAAACAAAACCTGTTTTTTTGATGAAAATGAAAATGAAAATGAAAATTGTTTTGTTGATGAAAATGAAGATGAAAATGAAAATGAAAATGAAAGTGAAAACCATTTTGTTGATGAAAATGAATATGAAGATGAAAATGAAAATGAAAAACATTTTGTTGATGAAAATGAAGATGAAAATGAAAATGAAAATGAAAATCATTTTGTTGATGAAAATGAAGATGAAAATGAAAATGAAAATAAAAACCATTTTATTGACGAAAATGAAGATGAAAATGAAAATGAAAACCATTTTGTCAATGAAAATGAAGATGAAGATGAAAATGAAGATGAAAATCTAGAGTGTGATTTTAAATTTAATGAAAATACTTTTTTTTAAAATTGGAAGTAGTGTTTTTGATAATCTTCTTGGTCAAATTTCTTGGAGGAAAATAAGAGCACATGCAAATAGAATATACACCAAATTCTTTTATCGTAATTTTTTTTATTTCAATGTCAACTAATGATGCAATTGATAAGAATGCAAAAAAAGAGGAAAGCAATGAAAAGGTTAATCTTTTATGTTTTAAACCAAAAAGAAAAGATCAATCATTAAAACATGTTATGTCTACTATTGCTAGTGCCATTCAATCTATTGGGAAAAATAGTCGATCTAAAGATAAAAACGTAGCAAGAAGAGCTTTAACTACTGCTATAGTTAATAAAACAACTTTGAATAAAAGAATTGTAAACAATATTAGTGAAGTTTTAAAAATACATCCTAAAACATTACTAAGAGCGGAAAAAAGAAGAGAAAGTATAGAAAATGATCCTATCAATCAATGTTGGAGTTTTAGTGGATGACTACCAAGGTCTGATATAAAATTGAATGTTGAAATTAAATCTTTGATAAAAAAATATTTGCATGATAATAATAGGGTTTCATCTAATGCTAGAGATGTTTTAAAATTAAGGGTGGGGTCCAAAGTTTGCGATCCTCACCCAAAACACCTATTAAATACAACACAAACTGAATTTTATAGAAAAATTTGTAGCGATTTAGTCTTACTTGTTAATATTAAAATAATTCAAAGGTCTTTTGAAAAATGTAAACCGTGGTATGGTAAAATTAATAAGCAATGAATATCTTGTTGTTGTAAAATACATGTTCAATTTCATTATTTTTATGATTTTTTTTATATATACGTTGTACCTTTCATACTAACATGATTATACACAATTATGGTATTGATATTATTCCACCTGAAGCAATAAGAGAGTTTATTTTAGGTTTGTTTTGTGAAAAATCTAATGATAAATTATTTTATTTAAGTTCTTGTATTTCTGGACAATGCATTAACTGTGAAAATCTTTCATTTTTAAGAATTTGTTTGCATGAGAGTGTTGATCATGATTTTGGACAACAATTAGTAGATGTAAAAATATTTAGGAATGTTCACTATTCTTTAAAAGATGGAAAAATAGGAAAGCATTGTCATTTAGTTACAAAAAAAGTTAGTGTGCATGCATTTATGAGTGAATTTAAGAATAAAATTGCACCAAAATATGTCATGCACTATGAACATGCTCAATGGCTTGATGGTCAATTTCGTGCATGTAGAAACACATTTCCAATTGGTACTATACTTTCAGTGGGTGATTTTGCGGAGAATTATACTCTCGCTCCACAAGAGGAAATTCAATCTCAATATTATAATTCAGTGCAAATAGCTATGTTTGTCCATATTGTTTATAAACATGCAGATGATAGCACTGAGGATGACATAAAAGTTTTAAGGGAGTATCATTTTTATTTGAGTGACAATTGGTTACACTCATCAAAGTTTGTTCAATATTGTTTTAGTATATTTTATAGAAATTTAAGAGAAAGAGGAATCTGTATGAAAGAACATCTCATATGGTCAGATAATTATACAGGCTAGTTCAAAAATGCTAGAATGTTCTATTGGTTAAGTAGGGTTCACAAGGAACTTAATGTCCAGCATAGATGGAGTTTTTTTGAAACTAGGCATGGTAAAGGAGAACATGATGGAGCTAGTGCGTGTGTCAAAAGAATTCTTGCTAGAGAACAATTAAAATTTGAGGATTCAATAAAATTTAAAGATGCACGTGAGATTGTGGATTGGTATGTCTAAGGCACATGTTACTTGAATGAAAATACAATTAACTATTAATATTGTATAATCTTGTAGGATCTTATTATTGTTAAATTTGGTTGCCTTGGGAAACTTTGATCACTAAATTTTAAGAACTTCTTTGATCCTCTTAAGAAATCGAATTAGGATTTAGGGTGATAGGATGGCTTAAGGGGATCTATGTCTAGTGAGGTCCTAGGAGAAAATGGCATGGCTCAAGTGAATTTTTTTTGGTGAAGTTGCCCAAGGCAACCAAATTTCATTCAAAGCCTTTAAAGAAAAATTGATGGCTTTAGGGTTTAGGGTAATAGGATAGCTTAAGGGGATCTACATGTAGTAAGATCCTAGGACAAAATTAATGGCATAAGGGAATAAAATTTGGTGAGGTTTCCTAAGGAAACCAAATTTCATTAAGAGCCTATGAAAAAATAATGGCTTTAGGGTTTAGGGTAATAGGATAACTTAAGGGGATATGTGTAGTAAGATCCTAGGAAAAAATTACATGGCATATGGGAATGAAATTTGGTGGATTTTCCTAAGACAAGAAAATTTCACTTTAAGATCTTGGGTAGGAAAAAAAAATGGATTAGTTTTTAGGGTTTAGAATTTAGAGTTCAACATTTAGGGTTTACAAAAATTAGGGTAAATTTTTGGTGCCCCTTGGAATATTTAATTAACTTGCAAGTTAGTGAATAACATTTTCTTGTGGAATAGTTGATTAAGATCTACTCTTGTTTCAACTGACCAACCTAGATCATGATATCTCATTCATATTACAATCTTCCAAGATCTTATTATTGTTAAATTTGGTTTCCTTAGGTAACTTTGATCACCAAATTTTAAGAACTTCTTTGATCCCCTTAAGAAATCGAATTACAATTTAGGGTGACAGGATGGGTTAAGGGGATCTACGTCTAGTGAGGTCCTAGGAAAAAATGACATGGCTCAAGTAAAAAAAAATTGGTGAAGTTTCCCAAGGAAACCAAATTTCATTAAGATCCTTTAAAGAAAAAATGATGGCTTTAGGGTTTATGGTAATAAGATAGCTTAAGGGGATGTACATGTAGTAAGATCCTAGGAAAAAATTACATGGCATAAGGGAATTAAATTTGGTGGAGTTTCCTAAGGCAACCAAATCTCATTAAGAGCCTAAGAAAAAATGATTGCTTTAGGGTTTAGGGTTTATACTTTATAGTTTAGGGTTTAGGGTAATTGAATAACCTAAGGGAATATGTGTAGTAAGATCCTAGGACAAAATTATATGGCATAAAGGAATGAAATTTGGTGGATTTTCCTAAGCCAAGAAAATTTCACTTTAAGATCTTGAATAGGACAAAATGAATGGTTTAGTGTTTAGGGTTTAGAATTTAGAGTTCAGGGTTTAGGGTTTACAAAACTTGGGGTAAAGTTTTGGTGCCCCTTGGAATATTTAATGAACTTGAAAGTTAGTGAAAAACATTTTCTTGCGGAATAGTTGATTGAGATCTACTTTTTTTTCAACTGACCAATCTAGATCATGAAATCTCATTCATATTATAATCTTGCATGATCTTATTATTGTTAAATTTGGTTGCCTTAGGAAACTTCACCAAATTTTAAGAACTTTGATCCCCTTAAGACATTGATTTATGATTTAGGGTGATAGGATGGCTCAAGGGGATCTAGATGTCTAGTGAGGTCCAAATTTAGTCATACTATAGCCTCATCGGTTCCATCTAGCTCTGGGTCAAAAGTGTTTACCCCTCTAATAAAAAAAAGTATCATGTTAAAAATGAATCAATCTATAGATATCACAAAAATAGCAATAATATTAAATGTAACCCATACTCTAACCATAATAGAATGCTAAATGATCCCCACCCCTAACCATATCCTAATTGAATTGTAAACCTAATTGAAACATAATCAAATTATAACCTTTACCTAATCTTAAATGTATTCCTATATTATATTATATTTAAATTAATTTATATTTGTATTATAATTATATTAATATTTATTATATATTCCTAATTTTAACCTAACTATTTAGTGCAAACCTAATTGAATATTTTAAGCCTAATCCTCATTAAAACCCCAAGTAAATTGTAACATTACCTATCCTTAATTGTAATATTATATTATATTTTATGATATTAAATATTTATATTATTTAATATATTATATTATATTAATATTTATTAAATATAATATATTAAATAATATAAATATTTAATTATATTTATTTTATATGAATCATCCTCCTATCTCTAAATTGTAATAATAGCATGTAGTTCCTCCAACCTATCATCATATGTACCTTCTCCCTTTCCCATGTAATAGGTGTACCTTCTAGGTGTTAAATGGTTCCATCTTGGTCTCCTTATTGATGCATTTCTATCCTTCCACATAAATCTATATAGTATCAAAATATAGGTAATTTTATGGTTATTGAATCTCTCTTAATTGCTAAAGAATCCATTATGATTGAGGATGGGTGGATTATTATCTAGGATCACATCTTAAAAATCCTATAGAGGTCATGTGGTATGTGTTTCTTAAAAGATATATTCCCATACAAACCTCTTTCCATATATTATCAACTCTCCTATATAATAGACACCTTACTAGATTTAAATTTCATATGATATATATGTACCCAAGTGTTTCCAATTGGATCAATTGCTATAATTATACTTTTATGGAATTCTAGATATTCATAATAGTTTTCATAAATCTACCAAATAGACCCATTCTTGAAATTGAACCTACATACTTTTAGGTATGTCCAATGAAATAAACTTTACCCATAGCTCTCTCACTCGTGCTCTCCTATCTTGTGGATATAATAGAATAAAGTTTTATTCCAATTATTTAGATCCCTAATGATCATGTCTAAGTGTCATAAAGAGTGATCATCCACTCTTCATAAACTTGTAGAAACCAAAAGGTTTAATATTATGTGTTCAAATAAGTGAAAACATTACAAAAAGTTGTACTAAATGGTGACAATAGAGGGTTTTTTAAGGCAACTGAATTTCATTTTAAGGTCCTAAGACAAAATTCAAATTCTTTAGTGTTGAGGGTTTAGATTTTATAGTTTAGGGTCTAGGGTTTAGCAAAATTAGGGTGAAGTTTGGGTGGCCCTTGGCATAATTTACACTTGCAAGTTAGTGCCAATTGGAATCAATTGTATGTGCTTAGATTTACGAATTTGCAAACTAAATTTGCAGACAAACATCAAGATAAACTTTATGAATTTTAACTATTCTTTAACATATTGTTTTCTAATCTAATTATAATTTAACATTGTAAAGTTAAAGTTTAACATATCATTTTTTCCATACAATGCAAATAAAATTAAAAACATTTAAGCAATGCAAATGATTTTTTTTGAGCTTGCAATTACCTAGTTTTCAAAATCAAAATGATTTGTTCGATTTCAATTTAGAGTTTCAATTTCTAAGCAATTAGGGTTTTTAATGCAATTTTTTCATTTCAATTCAAACTAGGGTTTTCAAATTCAATTTTTTTCGCTTGATTTGAATTTAGGGTTTCAAAAAGCTTGATTAGGGTTTCTAAATGCAATTGTTTTATTTCATTTTGATTTATAGGGTTTTGAAATGTAATTTTTTGTTTTGTTTCAATTAGGGTTTTCAAATTCTTTTTTTTGGTTTAATCGAACAATTTAGGTTTCAAAAGTTTAATTTTGTTTGTAAAACACAATTCAAGGTTCATTTTTTCATTTTTATCAAAAACCTTCAAGTTTCATTGCATTTTTCATCTATTTTTACAATTATTCTTTTCTACTATAATAGTTAAAAAAATTCTCAAAATGTGAAATAAATTAAAAAAACATGCTAAATTCACTTATTTTCTTCATAATTTCAATTAAAAATAGAAAAATGCAAAAAAAGGGATGTAGGTGGGTACCCGTGGCTATTTTTGTGGGTCCTTGTCACTAGTACTTGGGGTCCCATCTGTTGTGCAGTGAATTCTGTTCATTTTTTTAAAAATAAATGGCAATATAAAACGGGATCCCAATTTATACAAATCGGGATCCCGTCTTGTGGTAATCGTGATCTCCTTTCGTTACAAATGAGATCCCATTCCTTTTCCATTGGTTTAGGATCGTAATGGGAAATGGGATCTTGATTTTTCAAAAGCGGGATCTCATTTTGTGTCAAGCTCGGGATCCCAAAGCTAAAAATGATCCCGATTTTTAAAAATCGAGATCCCATTTATTAAAATCAGGATCCTGTTTTGTGAAAGCCGATTTCAATTTTTTTGTTAAGGAAAAAAATTCCACATTTTGTGGACTCAACTTTGTGCACTTACCCATATGTGTTATTATTTTCTACACCTACATTTACACCAATGGGTAATGTAAGGGTTTGGTCAGAGTTACGACTAACATGTTCCTCATTGTTGTAATCAAAATTAAACTCATAAGAAGGGATATTGTGCTTATAAAATCCATGTTTAACCAAATCAAAGAAACATCTTGTAAAAAAGAACATTCTATGAAAAAATAAATAAAGTGCAAAGTAATGAGTTATATGTAATTTTCAGATGTAAAACAAAGTAAGTTGATTATTACAGTATGTAATAATTTGAAAAATGAAATGTTGGAGATGTAAATGTGAAATTAAACAAGGCATGAAATGAGCTAATTTAATCTAGATCTAATGAAATTCATGTTATAGAAACTTGGATAACTGATATAGGTAGGTAATGGAACCAAAAAAAAGCTAAAACATAAGGTTTTCAGTCCTCTCAAGGGTAGATTCAGGGGTGAAAAGGGATTGATTCTCCCAAGGTGGAAAATTAGTCTCAGTATGGAATTTTTGAAAACAAAAATCAAAAAAATTTGAGCAAGTTTGATGTTTTCTAAGTGCTATGATGTAAACCTAATTTAAAAATACAAAATTTCAAAAAATTAATTGAATTTGGATGCCAACAATGCAACCTAAATGCACTTTTTATGAATTCCAAATTTGAAACTAGCATGCCAATTAACTAATGAAAACCCTAATGTAAAGTAAATGAAAGGATAGATATATGATGAAGGAATCCAAATCAGAAAATTATTCAAAAAGAAGGCTCACCAAAATGAACCATAGATTTTGCGTTTTGGGGATGCTATGACTCTATTTTAATCAATTAGGGTTTTCCACCTAATGGTCGGAGATAGATCCCACACCACGAATCTAGGTGGTTCACTCAAACTAAGGAATTTATGATGAAATAATGAGTAAATTAAATGATCTAAATGTAACAAACTAGTAAAAATTATTGATTATTAAGTGAAAACTATTGAAATGCAACTTGTTGGAAAACACATTGTATAATGCAAAAACACCTAGAAATGAAAGTAAATAACAACATAATTGAATGAAAATGAAGAATTGCACTGATAATATTGTTGGAGACTTGAAATGACTCTTGAAATGTTGATGATACTGATTTTTAGGCCTAGTGGGACTCATTCACCATTCTAGGTGAATTAGTCCCAATTCTGTGAAATTGTTTCGGAGCCTGTTTCAAATAAATGGGTATGCAAAAATGCAAAAAAACCAAAATTAACCTAGAAGTGGGACTAATTCGCCATACATGGTGAATGATTCCAATTTTTAATTTTTGAAGATTCAAAGGTGGAAATAGGAGCCTTCAGTCTACACTTTTCGCTTCTCCTAGTGTTTGATTATGAAATTGTCAAATTCAGGCCTGAAGGTGACTTTTTGTTGATGTTTTTTCTTGTCCAATGAAGGGATGACTTGAAAAACTTTGCAATGCAATATTCAATGATTTCTAAGCCTCCAAGATTTCTGCATCTTCAAACACACAAGACAAGAAAGAGAAATGTTGGATTCTAGGGCATAGGGGTTTTCCTTAGTCAAACCCCTTTTAGGTAATTAAACTGAAATGGAGAAGGAATGTGATGAAGCATGCAATAATGGAGTTATTACCTTTCCATGATGATTGATCTTGAATATATATAGTAAAACATGAAGAATTTTCCCTAAAATTTCTTTGGAAGCTATCTTGATGACTTAAAGTGATAAAACCCTAGCTTGTTGGACTTGAAAGAGAAGATGGATGATAAATGAGTTGCGAAAATAAGTTAATTGATGTAAATTAGGGATTATAGATTTTATTTTATAGTAAATTCACCTTATTTTCCTATAAATTGGATCCCAAAGGTCGACATGAAGAAAAATTAAACTTAAAACCTATTTTTTCTAGCTCAAAAGTCAAAAATACCCCAAATGGGACTCATTGACCACCTTGGGAGAATTAGTCCTACGTAGTATGGAGTCATTCACCACATATGGAAAATTAGTCCCAGTGGGGCCCATTTGCGATTTGGGTTCTTAGGAGATAAGAAAATAAGGTTTATATGATGTTTATGTTTGTTATTTCATCAAATATTGCCTTAAGATGCACAATATGGGGTAATAGGGGAATATTAATGATGATGTGAATGTCAATTAGGGCTTGGGACACAAAATTGAATGTGAAAGTTTGATTAAATACACTTTTCAACACTAAAATGAGGTCTGCATAGCCTATGAAGGAAAAAAATCTAATGTAAATGTGCAAGACATGTTACTACACTAGATTAATTACAAGCCTTCTAGATTGATGCGAGGATGTATTTAAATACATTTTATAATGTTGAAATTGGTGAAAATGGGTTTATTGTCTGGAAAAGTGTGAAATTCTTTTACAAAACTTTACAACACCTTTACAAGACATTGTTAAATACATTTGAAAGTGTCCAAGACCTAGTGTGGATGTGAAAAACACCTCACAACACCAACTCAAGGCCTTATTAAGTCCTATTTTTCATCAATTATTCCCCAAATCAAGTAAGTTTCCTTTTTTCTATGGTACAAGAATAAAGAGTTTAACTAATGAATTGTACTTCATATATTTGTGTACTTTATATTCATATCGTTGATTATGTTGCATTGCATATCTTAAAAACTCAAAGCATTACTTCACATTCCATAACTAATAACTAGGTGTTAATAGATGATAAAATTTCAACTAGAATATAGTTTTTTAGAAAGTCAAAATACGTAGTGATGCAATTACTTTCAACATAAGATAAGAAATTAGTAGGAGCAACTTCCAATTGCATTTTCTTGTCATGGAATTCCATGAGACCACTTTTTACTGAGGAATCTTCTCGAATAGATCACTTCCTTTTCTATGATATGGATACTTGGAAGGAATATATGAAAGAATAATAGTAAGAAATAGCATAGACAAGGCAATGAGTTGTTTGAAAAAATGCCTCAAAGAAATGTGATCTCATGGTGATGTCCATCACCATGAGGCCCAATTTCTTTGAGGCACTTTTTCAAACAGCTCACTGCCTTTTCTATGCTACCACATTTTCCATACATGTCTATCAAAGAATTTTATCAAAAAGTTCATTTCCTCACTGCTATGGCTAAAAGATTTTAAAAGGTGCTTTCTAACAAACTATGGATGCTTGGAAAAAATCTATCAAAGCATAATAGTAAGAAATAGAATAGAAAATGCAATGAGTAGTTTGAGAAAATTCCTCAAAGAAATGTGGTGCCATGGTGATGGGATGCTATTCCATCACCGTGAGACCACATTTCTTTGAGTAATTTCATGAAATAACTCACCACATTTTCTATTATATCACATTTTCCATACATGTGTACCAAAGTATTTTATCAAAGTACTCACTTCCTTGCTGTTATGGCTAAAAGGCTAAAATAGATGCTTTCCAACAAACTATGGATGTTTGGAAAATTTTCTATTAAAGCATAATAGTAAGCAATATCATAGTCAAGGAAGTGAGTAGTATGAAAAAATTCCTTGAATAAATGTGGTCTCATGGTGATAGAATTCCATTCCATCACCACGAGACAACATTTCTCTGAGGAATTTTTTCAAAACAACTCACTACTTGAAGAATAGAAACTAGCCCATTAGCCAAAATTCCCCTCCAAATTCTTTTCAAGGCCCTCATCCTCAATTTACCAATCCATGGAACCTTCCACCCTTTTTTCCACTTTTTCATTTCCCCACTCCTCTCTCTTTATTTTATGATCACCCTCCATCTTATAGCCAAGGCCACACTATGCCATCCACCCCATCCCAGCACAATACCATAGAGAAGGAAATGAACTATTTCAAAAAATCCCTAAAAGAAATGTGGTCTTATGGTGATGGAATGCCATGATGTGCATTTTTTTGTAATGACATTCCATCACCATGAGACCCCATTTCTTTGATGAATTTTTTCAAATAGTTTACTTCCTTCTCTATGCCACGATGGTTATTGTACATGTCTATGAAAGCATTTTATCAAAGGGTTCACCAGTTTGCTACTATGGGTAAAATCCTAAAAAAAAATCTTTTGAACAAGATATGGATAGGTAAAATAGTAAGCATGGTGGTTAGAAATATATAGTTTAATAAGTACTCAATTTTATTTTTTCATTATCTCATACATTATAAGTCATGATGTGGATCGCTATTGTAGTTTTTGTGGTTGAATAATTTTTTGTTTTATTTTTAGATGTTGCAAGTGGAAACACATCTGAATGTTCAAAGGGAAATGAAGATCATTGTTTCATCAACTATAGAATTCTCAATGGCTCTAATAGGGGAGGTATGAGGAAAATTACTAAGTTTTAATTTACATTCATTGTTATAGATGTTAGTGAAAAATCAAACCATTATTGATTCATAGTTTAATTTCTATTTGGATGGTTTATACAGGGCTCTAGCATGCCTCAACATGTGTATTTGAATATTTCCCTCATGGAGAGTGATTATAAGATTGTGATAAGTGATTATTTTGTTAAATATATCATTTTTCTAATGTAATTTCTATATATTAATGTACTTACTTCTTATTGTAATAGATAAGACTTGAACAAGAACTAAACCCTATGATGATCACCAAGAGCACTCCACGACTACAACATATATGAGTGACATATGTATTACCATCTGATCGACAAGCAAAGGGAAAATTTTTATTTCAAGAGCATGGAGAGTGATGAATTTTGATTCTAGAGCCCTTTGTTGTATGCCTATATGGAATTTTTGTAGATATTTTGTATTAGATATATTTGACATTGTATGTCTATATGGTATTCTCATAATCCTATATGGCTATTTTGTACCTATATTTTATACTTATATCGACATAGATTGATGTATGCCTACATGGATATTTGGTTAATAAAAATATTTTTTATCGATGGTGTCCATATTTGCATTATAAATCCATGGTTCAACCACGAGACCACATTTCTCTAATGCATTTTTTCAAAAAAATCATTGCTTGAAGAATAGAAACCAACCCATTAGCCAAAACTCCCCTCCAATTTTTTTTCAAGGTCCTCATCCTAAATTTACCAATCCATGGAACCTTCCACCCTTTGTTCCAATTGTTTATTTACCCACTCCTCCCTCTTCATGTCATGATCACCCTCCATCTCATAGCTAAGGCTACACTATACCATCCACCCCATCCCAACATAATACCATAGAGAAGGAAATGAATAGTTTAAAAAAATTCTTGAAAGAAATGTGGTCTTATGGTGATGGAATTCCATGTCATGCATTTTTTTGTAATGGCATTCATTCACCATGAGACCCCATTTCTTTGAGGCATTTTTTTAGATAGTTCACTGCCTTCTCTATGCAACCACAATTAT
Source organism: Sequoia sempervirens (assembly GCA_007258455.2). Classification (NCBI taxonomy): domain Eukaryota; kingdom Viridiplantae; phylum Streptophyta; class Pinopsida; order Cupressales; family Cupressaceae; genus Sequoia; species Sequoia sempervirens. The sequence continues at coordinate 683,115,499 of VDFB02281492.1, forward strand.
TGTACATGTCTATGAAATCATTTTATCAAACAATTCACCAACTTGCTGCTATGGGTAAAATCCTAAAAACGCATGCTTTTGAACAAGATATATGGATAGGGAAAATAGCAAGGATGATAGTATGAAATATTTAGTTTAATAAGTACTCAAAATTTGTCATGACATGGATTGCTATTGTATTTTTTGTGATTGACTAATTTTTTATTTTATTTTTGGATGTTGCAATGGAAACACCTCAGAATGTTCAAAGGGAAATGGAGATCAGTGTTTCATCTAATATACAATTCTCAATGGCTTTGATAGGAGAGGTATAAGGAATTTTTTTACTAAATTTCAATTTACACTTTTTGTTATAGATGTTAGTGAAAAATCAAACCATTATTGATTTCTATTTGGATGGTTTATACAAGGATTTAACATGCCTCAACATGGGAATTTGAATATTTCCCTCATGGAGAGTAATTATCAGATGTTGATAAATTATTATTTTGTTAAATATATCATTTTTTTAATGTAATTTCTATATATTAATGTCTTTACTTCTTATTGTAACAGATAAGACTTGGCCAAGAACTAAACCCTAGGAGGAGCACCAAGAGTACTCCTCGACTACAACATATATGAGTGAGACAAGTATTTCCATCTGATAGAAAAGAAAATGGCAAGAGTTTATTTTGAGAGCATGGAGAGCGAGGACTTTTGATTCCAAACCCTTTTATTATGTGCCTATATGGCATTCTCATAATCCTATATGGATATTTTTTACCTATATTTTATACTTATATTGGCATATATTGATGTCTGCCTAGATGGCTATTTGGTTAATGCAAATCTTTTTTATCGATGGTCTCCATATTTTCATTATAAATACATGGTTAAATAGATATCAATTATGTGTATTCAAGTGTATACTTTACAAATTACATGTATACTTTGTGACTTATGTGCATTCCAATGTATACTTTGTGACTTATGTGTTTTCATGCGTATACCTTGTATTCATGCATATATTTTGTATTAATTTGCGTATACTATGTATGTGTGTATACTTAAAAGCTTATGTGTTTTTTAGTACTTGTGCTTTTCTTATTCACAGGTGCATGCTTGACTTATTATTTTGTATACTTATTAATTGGTTAGCCCTAGCATTGATCATTTTCGCCCTTCATGGTCTATCTTGAATATTAATTTATTCTAAACAACTTCAATATTTCTAGGAATACAACTAGAGTTACAAATTCCAAAATTGCACAAATTGAAAAGAAAAGATTAACTATAAATAAATGCACTAATTATTAACTTTATAATTGATTAAGAATGAGTATAAAATATATCAAAAGATGAGCCTTCTAGAATGGAAACTTCCAACTAGACAATAGGAAAATCATTCCCAATACTTAGAAAGTAATAATCCACCCAAAATTGCAATGTGAGGGTATGTGCAGGATCATGATGGGTTAAAAAGTGGTGATATGATGGGTGTTTGTAGGGTATGTGGCTGCCTAACTTTTTTTTACCCAAAATTGATGAAATGAAAAGGGGTTTTAAAGGAGATTCTCAGCTTCCCACCAATATAAATTATTCTTTACTTTGAATTTAATAAATAATTATTATTCATTTTCTATTTGAGTTACGACTAAAGTGTTGATTGATAGGCTGATTGAAAAACATCTATAGCTTTCAAACAATATCACATTTTTGGAATAAAAAACATGCATCAAATTATATGTTTTGTATACTATAGGATTAAAAATAAATAAAAATTGAATTTCATGAAGTTTTGACCAAGATAAGGTGGTCAAACATACAAGTTTTAATATTTTTAAAAGTTGTAATAAAAAATTCATAATTAATTATTTACTTGGAAAAAAACTACAAAAAATATGCATCACATCTAGACATGAGTCCTCCATGTATGTCTAAAATCTTATAAAAAATAATTATCATTCTATTGTGGTTACGGTTGTTAGATAGACACCTACTTCTTATTTTTTCCTTAAAATTTAACTACTATTGCATTGAAATTTTAAATTTTCACCAAATAGATTTTAAAAGAATAAAAATAAACCTAGTATTTTAGAAACTACATTCAATTTTATATAGACTCTATTCTTACATATTTTTGAAATAATATAGATAACTTATTCAAATTTTTACTTCAAGTTTCCTAACTTTGACATTTTTTATTTTTTTGCTACTTAAGGGCCTATTTTTTCCATGATGATCTTGCACATACCCAGGAGAGAAAGTTTATTTAAGATCCTTTAGAAATTTATTTACTAATTGTCTCATGTTCTTAAATATCTCAATTTAGTTTAATCCAAAGAGTTCCATGAAATGGTTCATAAATATATTTAACTTCTTGACACATTATCATAAAAACATTTATCTTAAATAGTATTTAAACATTTTCATATCATAATCCCCATAGTACAAAATGAATTTTTATGCTCTTGATACATAACCATATAAACATGTCGAAAGATTTATATGTCAACTTTTTGCAATATTATTTCTTGTATAGGAAATGGACTCGGGAGAAATCAAGTTATAATTTATAATACAAATAAGAAATGGACTCAATGGTAGAAACTTTAATTATCACACCAAATAATAAGTGTACATGAGAGAATCACTTGTTTCTCATAGACTCTAATTTTAAAGCATAGAAAATCATTTCAAATGAAAATGGCAAAATTCTTCAGAACGAAAGTTGTTAATTGAGGAAAAATAAAATGTTTCAAAGTTCCACCATTGTATGCATTTACAATTAGTTGTATATTGTTGTAAGGGGAAGGATGATAATTGAAAAATGTCTTGTCCTTGCTAGACTTGAGGATGATCATATGCTTTTCGAGTGGAAAACTCAGACTTCTCAACTATCATGTGTATGTTTCTCTTTTTGATTGTTTTGCATACCATCATAAAGGATCAAGCTGGTTGAATATAGCTTAGAGTGATTCTTCATGTTTGGGTGAAAAATAGGACTATTCCTAGCATAAACATACCTATCAAGATGCATTGAAGTCTTTTTTTTGGTCACATGAATTGCAAAACAAAAGTTGCACCACTTTTCAACTTTACACTATTTGCATTTGAAACTTTTTCCATCAAGTGAAAATTGGACACCAGGGGAAAACGACTCTAAGATAACAAAAATTGAGAAAGGTTGGGCACAAAGGGAGATTTTATAAGCATCATGGTTTCTGAGTAATAGCTCATCAAAGATTGCTACCCTTTTGTACTTTCGACCCTTAAGGGATCAAGTTGGTTGAATGTAGTTTGGAGTGATTCCACATGTTTTGGTGTGAAAGAAGACCATTCCTAGCATAAAAATACCCAGTTAGATGCTTTGAAATATTTTGTTTGGTCACACAAGTTGTAGAATGAAAGTTGCACCACTTTATATCTTTCAACTACTTCGATTTGATAACTTTTTCCCCAAGTGAAAATTTTCCACCATGGGAAAATGCCTCCAAGATAGTGAAAACCAAGAGAGGTTACTGTAGAGAGGGCCAACGTGATCCCATAGGCTTAGATGAGAATTTTTTAAGCATCATGATATCTAAGGAATAACAAGTTGAAGTTTAGAGCCATTTTGCACTTTAGACTTTTAAGGGATTGATCTTGTTGAATGTAGCTTGGAGTGATTCTACATAGTTCTGTGTGAAAGAGTACCATACATAGCATAAGCATACCTATTAAGACATGCTGGAATAGTTTTTTTGGTGACACAAGTTGCATAATGAAAGTTGCACCACTTTGTAGCTTTCAACTATTTACATTTGACAACTTTTTTCTCAAGTGAAAATTCACCACCATGGGAAAATACCTTTGAGATAGTGAAAACCAAGAGAGGTTATAGTAGAGGGGCCCAATGTGATTGCATAGGCTTAGATGAGGATTTTCTAAGCATCACAATATTTGAGTAACAACATGCTAAAGTTTGTAGTCATTTTTCACTTTGGACTCTTAAGGGATTGATCTTGTTGAACATAGCTCATAGTGATTCCGCATGTTTGGGTGCGAAAGAGGACCATGCTTAGTGTAAACATACCTATTCAAACATGTTGGAACAATCGGTTTGGTTACACAAGTTGAAAATTGAAAATAGAGAGTGAAAAATGAGAGAGGTTATTATAGAGGTTCACAATATGATCCCATAGGCTTAGACGAGAAGTTTCTAAGTGAACCATCCATTTTGAGGTGTTTTTATGTGCTTTTCTTGCACTCTTAGGTTTTTTCACCTAAAAGGAGAGAGATGGAACTCTAAAATTGAGGTGGGTCACTCAAATTAAGGAATGTATGATAGAATTGAGACTAAATGAAATGATATAAATGCAACTAGATGACAAAATTGATTGATTATGAATGAAAAACTAATGAAACATGGAATGTTTAAAAACACAATGTGACATGCATACAATGAACTAAAAACATAAACTAATGTAAATAGAATTGAATGAGGTTTAATAGAGTGCACCTAGAAGTTGAATTTTAATCCTAGAAGATTCTAAAAACTTTCAAAAATGAATGTTTATCACTAGTGGGACTCATTCAACATTGATGGCGAATCAATCCTCCTATTGGTAAAAAAACCTAAAACTACTTTCTAACTATTGGGAACTGGATTATGACAAAATCAACTTTTAGCGCTTACATGTGGGACTCATTCACCATCGATGGCTAATCAATCCTCCTAGAAAATATAAAAATTCAAGATTCAATTCTATAGGTCCAGATATGCACTTGTCTTCTTGTTGGGTTAGCAGAGTGAAATCTACAAAAAAAGAATTATAGGTTGTTTCCAAGCTTGAATTAGCATTTTGTTGACTTGAAACACTTTTATGACTTGTTGACCACTTTCCAACACATATTTCCTTGAAAAATATACCTACAAGACTTACAAACACACATGCCAAGAGGGGAAAAATGGTTAAGGGTTAGAGTATAGGGATTTGCCTTGGTCAAATCCCACTTTGGTAATCAAACCCTTGATAAAGAAACGAAATGGAATGAAGAAGGAAATGATGAATAAACAGCATGAAAGTGTCCTAAAATCACCAAAACCTTGTTGAAGAAGTTTGAATATCTGTCAATGGCTAGTCCAAGATGCTTGATGATTGCTTGATTGAATGATGCTTTGATGAAGTGAATGCAAGAATGCTAGTTGATGTTGAGTTAATGAGATGAATTCTTCAGTGAATGGGGGCTGAAATGGATGTAAAACACTTTTTTATACACACTTATTCCATAGTTACCCAATAATACATCACATGCCAACATAAGGTAGTTTTGAATAAAACCCAAAAGATATTTTGAGTTTGTAGCTAAGACGGACTCATTTGCCACACATAGCGAATGGGTCCCACTCTAGGCTTTTAAGTGGGTGTCATGAATTAAGTTAAATTTAATGGTTTTTTTGGGTTTACATTCAAAAATATACTTAATTAAGGATTATGAGTGCATAAAGGGGTCAAATAAGACATAAGAAGGTGCAAATAGTGATAAAAAGCCTAGAAAAGCATGAAATCTTGTTACAAGACTTTACAACACTTTAGAATAGGAATTGATAAGTGATAAAAAGATGATTTTTAAGTGAATTGTAATTAGAAGAGTAGAAAATTGTAGAAATGTGTTACAACACTTTACAACACCTTCACAAGACATCATAATTTGAATATTCAAGACCTAATGTGAATGAAAAATTTGCATTGCAACATTAAATCAAAGAAAAAAAATCAAGCATCATGAGAGAAAGACCAAAAAGAATAGGAAAATGTCAATGATCCATTTTTCTATGGTACATTTATTCCCCACTTTAGTGAGAAGATGAAATTTCTTCAAACTCACAGTAAAGTAGCCATGAATATCGAGAGGGAGGTCCAAATGCACTTATGCTAGCAAGATGGAATAACAATGATCAAGAGGGATGATCAAGCCCCAAGATGGAGATTCCATGGAAAACTAAACATAAGAACAGGGGAACACATGTGAGAGAGAAAGAGAGAAGAAAGAGGAAAAGGAAATTTTAGATCAAGCTTCAATCATTTGTCCAGCTAGTTGTGGATTAGATCTAGGCTATTTGTCCAAGAAAGAAAATTCATAGTCACTCTAGGGCAACAGAACTCATGGTGGTCCACTGGGTGAGAAAATTCAAATGGTGAAAAACATACACTAGTTGGTATGCACTCACAAACATATAGGTGGATATGGAGAAAGTTGTTCCATGGAATGGGATTCTCACTAAACCATATCAAAGTTATACCTCCTAATTACTTTAAAAAGGGGCCAGTATGTTCATTGTTGTAATGTTTTTATGAAATAGCTCAAAACTGCCACCATTCGTCAAAACACATAGAACTAGAAGAATGACACAAAGAGAGCGAAAAATAAAGAAAAATAAAGTCCATTTTAGGTCAACATGGAAGAGACATTTTGGTCTCAACACTTTGCATCATCCTCAAAAGGACAGAACAAGTGAAAATAAAATGAAAAAGTGAAATAAAATAAATTTTGGTCTCAATGCCTTGAGTCATCCCCAAAAGGAAAACACAAGAAAAATATAAAGTAAAAATGAAAAGGGACAATTTGGGTCGACATGGAAGAGACTTAGGGCATCTAAACACTTTGTGTCATCCCCAAAAGGAAAAAACAAAACAAAATTGAAAAATAAAGAGTAAAATGTACAACATATAGAAGAATAGAGGTACAAATAGAGGAAGTGAACAAAGAGAGGGAGAACATCAAATGCACATTATGGTGGAACCTAATACACACATACAAGCACAAGAGAAAAATAAAAAAGAAAAATTCAAAGGGCTAGAATGGTGAATGCAAATCAATCATCTAACAAATCACTCATCTTGCAATCATGTTTAGTGTATTGCCAGGGTGGTTGACTATCCAAAGGGAGAATTGGAAGTGTCGAACTAGGGGAAGTGCTAGATTCTTCACTTGGTGTAGGATATTTATCATTTAAGCTCATGGAAGATGAAATTAAATAATTTAGATCATTATGTACCTCTTCATCTATTTTAGAGATCTCATCATCATCATCATCATCTTGATTAATTATGAGGGGAGGATGAAGGGTAATTTCCAAGGAAAGATGGATCAAGAGTTTTAGTTGTTGTATCTGATCACTTTTTTGTGACGGTTGTAATGTACTATATTGTGGTAGGTCAAGAGGAGGAGGGTGATCAAGCATTTCTTCTGGAAAAGGTGAATGTTGATTTTCCTTGTTTTCTTCCCTTTGTGACTAACAAGCAAGGAGATGATGACGACACCTACACTCCCTAGCACCGTAGTTTCATTTAATTATATTTTGAATTTTTTGATGTGTAAGAGCGGGTTGATCCACCATAGGCTCCTTCTCTTCCTGAGGAGGAATGGAAGGAACTGAAGGAGATGGGTCAATCACTTTCTCTTTGGCTTTATAAACTTGTTTAAAGTAAGGAGGAATGATGAGGTTGGTTTCACTATCTCTTGGTCATTTAGATTATGAAAGTGAAGTGTTTGTTGTTGGTTTCTCATGAGTTTCCATTACTTTTTTAGGTTTGGAATTAGGTTGAAGTATTGTCTCATCTATGATAGGAGGAGCATAAGTGGATGGGGAAATCAGATGAAGAGAAAATTCAACCATTTTTTTGGATTTGAGATTTTGATAAACTATGAAAAATAAATCTTTACGAGGGGTTATGGGTTCCATAGGTTTAGGCCAAAGGGCTTCTAAGGAGAAATTTCCTTTAGAAGACAATGGATTATAACCACGATGGTGTATGGTAAATGTATCATTTCCATGTGGAAACTTCAAACATTTATGAACAACTGAACGAATAGCTTTCATTGAGCAAAGCCAAGGATGGCCTAGCCAAAGGAAAAATTGATCCGATTGTGGAGTGATAGAAAATGTTATAGATCCAATGTTTTTAGTCCTATCTATAATGGGAGTATGATCAATCTAATCTTAGGGAACAAAAAACTAGTATGTGTTTTAATCCATGCAGTTGGTTTATCATAATCTTCTTGATAACACTCATGTAATACTAAAAATTCTTCTATGATCACATTCTCACCATAGGAGGGATCTATTAATATCCCATCAGTGGGCTTATCATAGATGCGGCAAGCTATGTAAAGAGGACCATCATGAAGATTTTTAAATATATCATGAGAAGAAAAATTAATATCAAGATATTTGTTCATTGGGACCTTATGAGGGACAACGTCTATCGTACCCATGAGTTCATCCATAGGATTAATTTGGATAACATATGGTGTAATATCATGTTGCTCATTATTTGTATCAATTTTCATCACATGAGTGTTTGAAGGTTCACTAGATTTGACAAATGAAATGTTGTGTTTAGGCATGGGATTGGTAAAGATTTGTAAGTTCTAAGTGGGGGGTACAACAAACTTAAATTTCCTTCATCATTGACACCTGCAATGGAAAAATGGCCAAAATCAATGAGGTCTTGAACTAAGTGTTTGAGATGCTTACATTGATTGGCGTCATGTCTATTTTGGAGATTAAAATGACAATAAGAATTTGGTTTAAAGGTGGGTGTTAAAGGCTTGGTAGTATCAAGTGGTTTAACGATAGGCAAAGTGATCATTTATTGTTATAGTAGTTGATTTGTTGTGTTATGGAGAGTATCCAGTAAGGGGGTAAATTATCTCTTCGGCTCCTCACAGGTAAAGGGAACTATTTCTTTAATAGTGACCACTTGATTAGGAATTATTTGAGTTGGTTTTGGGGGAGGCGGATTGAATTGTAAGAAGCGTTTGTTTGGATTTTGAAGTTTTGTGAGTTATTTTGGATGCCTTTTTTAGACTTCTCTGCTCAACTAGAAGTGGAATTTGAATCATGACTAGTAACCAAGTTGTGATAGTCACAAAGGGTTGTGCATATATGCATGAATGAAGGAAATTTAGTCATAGTCAACTTATCTTGAAGGTGAGTGTGCAAGTTTTTGATAAACATTTTATGAAGATGTGAATCAGGAATCTTGACATCTACTTGTCCATACAATGACTGATAATGTGAAATGAAATCAATTGCTTTTTCATCCTCATTTTTCTTACATCTCATTAAATCAACCATTGTATTTTTGGGAGTCATATGGACTTGGAAATGACTTATAAATGCATTATAAAGTTCATTAAATGATTGTATTGAATAATTGGGTAAGTTTCAAAACCACTCCAATGCAGTGTCCTTTATGGTCCTAGGAAATTGTTTGGCTAATAGATTATCATTAGGAGAAAATCACTACACAAGGCTATATAAGCATTAACATGATTAGTAGGGTCTCCTTTACCTCCATAATTCTCAAACCTAGTCATCTTAATTCCTTGTAGCATCGATGTTATTAATATCTCTAAAGATAAGGGGATACTACAAACATGATATCTGGGTGAAGTAGTTTTTACTTTGGCTTATGGTGGATTATTTTGGACCTTGGGTTATGATATGAGATAACCCAAGGTCCAAAATGACTGTGTTATCATGGGAGGCCATGAGTCAGGAACTTCTTCTCACTAAAGTATTATCAATGCGGCACCAAACACTCATACAAGTACCACAAGAGGTGGGTTTAATGAAAATACAATGCAAGAAAGGAATAATAAAATGCAAATAATAGAGATTTTGTAGACTGAAACAAGAGGGAAATACTAGAAAATAAAAAATGCAGAAATGACTGTGAAAATGAAAGAAATTGTTGTGAGAAAATTGCAACTAGATTGATTCACCTAGGGTGGAAAATGAGTCTAGGGATGAGTTTTTTGGTCGTTTTTTGGAAAATTTAAAGTGATTTGTATGTGTTTCAAATGCAAAATGAAGGTGCAGATGGAGAATTCAAGTTTTTGTAATGTTTTGGGATGCAAAAAAGAAGTCTATATGAGTGATTCACTAATACAAGGTGATAATTCCTAGGATGCAAAGACAATGTAAAAGCTAATTCAAAGAATAATACTATGAGTCCTAGGATTTAAATGCAATTCAAATCAGAAAGATAATGTGCTCAATATATAGGTTCACCAAAATTAACCATCAATTTTGTGGTGTTCTATGTGCTTCTCTTGCACTCTTAGGGATTTCACCTAAAAGGGGAGAGATATAACACTAAAATTGAGGTGGTTCACTGAAATTAAGGAATGTATGATAGAATTGAGACTAAATGAAATGATATAAATGCAACTAGATGATGAAATTGATTGATTATGAATGCAAAACTAATGAAATATGAAATATTTCAAAACACAATGTGATATGTAGAAAATGAACTAAAAACATAAACTAATGCAAACAAAATTGAATTAGGTTTTACAAAGTGCACCTAGAAGTTGAATGATTATCCTAGAAGAATTTGAAAACTGGAAAAAATCATTGTTTATCAACAGTGGGACTCATTCAACACTGATGGCGAATCAGTCCTCCTACTGGTAAAAAGACTGGAAATTGTTTTCTAACTATCGGGTACTAGATTATGAAAAAATCAACTTTTCCAACTTATAGGTGGGACTTGTTTGCCACTGATGGAAAATAATTCCTCGTACAAAAAATTACAAATTCAAAAGTTAATTATATAGGTCCAAATCTGCACTTGCCTTCGTGTCAATTAACAAAGTCAAATCTATAGAAAATAGACTGTAGGTTGTCTCCAAGATTGAATTAGGGTTTGGTTGATATGAAACACTTTGATGACTTGTTGACCACTTTTCAACTCTTATTTCCTTGACAAATATTCCTACAAGACTTGAAAACACACATGTCAAGAGGGAAAAAATGGTTAAGGGTTAGAGTATATGGATTTTCCCTGGTCAAATCCCACTTTGGTAATCAAACCCTTGATAAATAGATGAAATGGAATGAAGAAGGAAATTATGAATAAACAACATGAAAGTGTCCTAAACTCACCAAAACCTTGTTGAATAAGTCTACAGATATGTCAATGGCTACTCCAAGATTCTTAATGATTGCTTGATTGAATGATGTTTTGATGAAGTGAATGCAAGAATGCTAGTTGATGTTGAGTTAATGAGATGAAAACTTGAATGAATGGAGGTTGAAATGGATGTAAAATAACTTATTTATACCCATGTATTCCCTAATTACCCAATAATATAACATCATAGGCTGACATAAGGTATTTTTGAATAAAAAATGAAAGAAAATTTGAATTATTTTGAATTTGGAGCCAAGAGGGACTCATTCGCTAGCCATAGAGAATGGGTCCCACTCTAGGCTTGTAAGTAGGTGTCATAAATTAAGTTACATTTAAGATTGTTTTTGGGTATGAAAGAGGACCATGCATAGCATAAAACCACCCATATAGACATGTTAGAATAGTCTATTTGTTCACATGAATTGTAGAATGAAAGTTGCACCACTTTGCAACTTTGCACTACTTGCATTTGATAGCTTTTCCATCAAGGGAAAATTGGACACCACGGGTAAACCACTCTGAGATAACAAAAACTAAGAGAGGTTATTGTAGAGGGGCCCAACATTATCCCATAGGATCATACAAATATTTCATAAGTGCCATGTTTTTCGAGTAATAGCCTCTCAAAGATTGTTGCCCTTTTGCACTTTGGAACCTTAAGGGATAGAGCCAGTTGAACATAGCTCAAAGTGATTCCACATGTTTGTGTGCAAAAGAGGACCATGCCTCGTGTAAATGTAGCCATCCAGATGTGTTGGAATAGTTCTTTTGTTCACACAAGTTGCATAATGAAAATTGCACCACTTTGTAAATTTACACTACTTGCATTTGACACTTTTTCCATCAAGTGAAAATTGGACACAATGGGAAAACAACTCCGAGATAACAAAAACTGAGAAAGGTTATTATATAGGGGACCAAAAATATCCTATAGAATTAGACAAATAGTTCTTAAGCATCACAATTTTTTAGTAATATCCCATCAAATATTTATTCCCTTTTGCACTTTAGAATCTTAAGGGATCAATATAGTTGAATGTAGCTCAAAGCAATTCCACATGTGTGGGTACAAAAGAGGACCATGCCTAGGGTAAATGTACCCATTTAGATACATTGGAATAGTTTGTTTGGTCACATGAGTTGTAGAATGAAATTTGCACCACTTTTCAACTTTACATTGCTTGCAATTGACACTTTTTCCATCAAGTCAAAATTGGACACCATAGAAAAATGACTCTGAGATAACAAAAAATGAAAGAGGTTATTGTAGAGGTTCCCCATATGATCCATATTCCTCTTATGGAATGATCATAACTAGCACAATATTTGGGTAATAGGTCATCAAAGATTGTTACCCTTTTTCAATTTGGGTTGTTAAGGGATTACATTGCTTGGATTACAAATGTTTGAGGGCAGCAAGAAATTTCAATGTTTGAGTAAATCTCATGAAAAGTGTTTATTTAAATAGATTGTGTTAGCTCTCAAAAACACAGGTGGAATGCCTCAAGAGGCTGCCAATATCTTGGTATGCTTTAGGGTAATAGATAAAGCCAAATGATTTAAGTTTTCTACTCTTTAGGTGTTGCTAGACCTAGGCGGGTGTACCTATGTGAATGAAGTAGACTTAATGTGCTTATTCTTCTCTTGAAATGTTTTGCCCAAAATAGTAGGTGGGAGTGGAAAAATGAAATAAAATTTGGTATAAATCATATAGCACTATTTAAAAACTAAATCCTAATATGTTCAGTTAACAGATGTAAAGAAAATGAATGAATCTGAATGGTGAAAAATGCAGAGACTAGTGCCTTATTGGGTATGCAGAGCCAAATGAAACAGAAATGGGCAACTTAATTATGGAGAACACTCAATTTTTTTGGCATATGTTTTGTTTATAACTTCTATAAACATGCAAGAATATGACTACCAAGCTCTTCTTTAATAATATAGATGAAATTCCCTGATTACTGTGATCAACCAAAAGGATTTAATCTTTCCTTGAAAGAACCAATCAATTAACCAACAGGTACAACAAATGTGCATTGATAAGCTGAATATAAACTTGTTATATCAATTTAAACAACCAAAATCCATCATTCTTGGAGACAACTTAGTAATACTTTCAATAAATTCAACTACAATTGACACCAGAAATGAGTTGTGACATCAAATGATTCTCATTAAAAACTCCATTTTGAAAACATGCATCATGGTCTCTATTCTATGGGAGTTTTATCCAACTGTATATTATCTACCCTATCTACTATAATATAATCTAATCCTCCTAATAATCTCATTTTACAATTGAGAATGAATATTTATACACCAACATCTAAAAGGACACATCGCTTCTTATTCACATGTCGGAGACCAACTATTTGTATTCAGGCTCTTGTTAACATTCGTTGAGACATTCGCTAAGCACTCGCGAAGACATTTTGTAGTCATACCAAAATATAGTGTCATATCAACAGTCATCCTGTGGTTCCTTTGTGTTTCACTGTGACATTTTGATCTCAGGGAGAGGTTTCATAGATCATATTATGTCCTCCCGAAATGTGCCTTTCCATCCTATGTGTCGTTGAGACAATTCATTGTTGGGGAGATGTCCCACAGATACCTTTGTCTTACCGAAACACCATGTGATGCATTATTTTCACTGAGACATATGGGCATTCTTGCTGATGAGACAACATATTGTTGTGACATAAGAGTCAGTGAGACTATATAACTTCATACCGAAACCATCGATAGAACTCTCCCACACATTTTTCGATGAGATCGAAGGCATTTTCCAAAACCTCACTGCGAATACCCGTAATTTGGCTAAAATGTGTCAGTCGGTGATACAATACAACTTCGCTATGAATTCACATCGATGAAAGATTTCTCACCGAGATGCTTCTTCTATCATCGGTCAGTAAGACATGAAATGATCAGTAAGACAACATACTAAAGACTTTATCTATCCAATATGAATCTTTTGTCGCAGAGACAATGTGTTATGTCTTGCCGATAGGTGCCTATAGATGAATTTTGATTGTTGTGACACCAAATAAGTCTCGCCGATAGACTAAAATAGATGTATATTAGCAAAAATACACAATGGGTTGAGGAGACCTTGATAATCTCATGTTGAGATGGATAATTATATGAAATACTCAGACCTAGATGGATATTATGGGACAAATATAGGAAAAATGTGAGAAAAATGTTATGAAGAGAGGCCCTGTGCATATGATGAGGACTCGATTAGAAACTCAGGGGTATGAGAAAATATGTAAAATTATCAAAATTTTATAGTTCCAACAGTGGCTTTGTCTGGGGATGAATGATTGTAAAATCATTGCAAGGATCCAAATCTTTGGGTGAGTAGACCAAACACAAGATGATGAATCAATGAGAAAAATAGAAATGGACATGAATGCAAAATGGAGATGGACAAAACCTTAAACTAATATGCATGGAAAATAATTTTAAAGAGGATCATCAAGAGTTGTCCATGCACTGGCAAGCCTTAATCCTCTGTGTTTCAACTTCATCAGTTTTGAACTGTTACGGTCTAAAACTCAAACCATAAATGATGGTTCAAGGCCATCCAAAAGGCCCATACTTTCCTCTGTCAAGAACTTGGTTTTGCTTTGAGTTCCTCATATTCTTCTTGAAGACATTCATGCAACCTTCCTTGTCATTGTTCTATAATTCAAATTCTCCATCATCATGGGACAAATTTATGTTATCTTCAACATACAAAGTATATGCATATTCAATGCAAAATTTCTCATTATCTTTCTCACTGTTATGTATTATGAAACACTCTCCCAGCTATATTGAAAATTTACCATCAAAATGCTTGTCACAAGAAATAAAAAATTCTATCATATTAACATTGTCTGAAACAAACAAATCTGAAACCTTTTGCACCTCTTCGGTATCACCATTTGGAGACAACACTAGATTATGACTCATATCTTCAATATCATACATGTATGAACCAATCAATGTTGGACTTCTGTCATCCTTGGTATGAAAATAAATGCCTTCTCCACATGAGTTAGGAATTTCAAAATCACATACCTCATCTTGAACGGACACAAATTTTTTATCAACTTCAAAGGTTTCTCCATCATTTCGAGAAATGCACTGGGAGTCACATGAATTATTCCACAAATAAATTTCACTGTCAAAACAAATGTTAGCTAGACACAGGACTTCATAATCACCTTCATATACATATCTCTGATATTCAAGAGTTAGTAAATCTGAAATTTTCTCACTACCGAGTGCACATGTTTCTTCATTTACATCACTACAATTGTATTCTTCACTTTTATCATCATTAAAAAGAGGTCCAAGATCCTCAGAGAATGAAAAATTAGAAACATTACCAATACAATCATTTGTTCCATCATTTTGTTTGTCTAAAAATATCTCCTCTTTACCATAAAGCAGATTTGAAAATACCTCTTCTTCATCAAATATGTCTTCATGGCTTTCAACTTCAGTTGAAGGTATTATATACTCACTATCAAATGAATCAACATTTCCCGTTTTATCTTCCTCTTGATCATCACAAGAACTGCAAGAATCACCTTGTTGTAAATCAAAATCTAAATACTCAAGAGATCCCTCATAACATACACTGCTTTCCCTCTCATAGTCTGTTATGCAGGAAAGAATTTCAATATCTTCATCTTCCTCATGTCGGCTATCATAGGAATTGTTTTTACCTGCACATGTCTCATCTTCTATTGGATGCATTGTTTGATCAATTCCTCTATACTCATCAGAAATACAACCATTGGATTCAACATTGATAGTGTTCTCATACCTTGTCTTCTCCATGGCATCAATGAATTTACTCACTTGATCACAGGCATGTTGTATTGATAATTCTGACCAATAGGCTGATTCAGGTTTCTAAACTTTTATGAATTGTGCAACAAAAATAGGT
This sequence comes from Sequoia sempervirens, assembly GCA_007258455.2. Lineage (NCBI taxonomy): Eukaryota > Viridiplantae > Streptophyta > Pinopsida > Cupressales > Cupressaceae > Sequoia > Sequoia sempervirens. The sequence goes on from VDFB02281492.1 coordinate 683,131,405, forward strand.
CTTGTAGGCTTACAATTAGGAGGTAATTGTATATAGAAATTTATCATCCTATTGTATAGAAAAATTAAATCTTCTCCTTCATGTCTCTTTATGCTAAGAAATGCATCAAAGGGGTAAATTCCATATTTTGATTTTGTGATGGAGTCCTTGCTTTGAGTATACTCATCTTCTTTTGCTTCAAATTGTTGATTTTGGCATACATATCACTACAAGTTTTGATTTTATTGAATCTCAAATAACCCATGGGAAGCCCAATTTAGTGTAGATATATTTCCATATTTCCCAAGAAATTGATCCTGAAATCCTGGGAAAGAATCAATAGAAGCTACTGGTAAGCTGTTGAACCAATCCCTAGCTTCATGAATGAGTGACATCAGGAAAAGCCTCCTATGTAAATCCTCATATGGTATATCCAAATCTTCGATGAAAGCATTGAAGCTCCTTAAATTCTCTTCAGCAGTAATTGCATTACTCCCTATAAACTTTGGAACAAGACTTCTCCAACTACCATCCATTGGATAAGGGTACCGTTGAAACCCTGTCATGTCAAATTGTTTTGGTGGACTATTGTATTACGCATGATGGTGTGGCATGTAATGCTGACCATGAGGTATTTGTGGTGAATAAATGTTCTATTATGCATGAAGTGCATCGCCTCCATTGTAAAAATTTCCAATTGTATTATTAGGCGCTTGAGGGGCCCAATAGCTTCCTACATTTGTGTATTCATTCTTGTCCAATTGCAGCTTTTTCTGTTTCAATTCTTCAATTTGTCTTATCAACTACTACTTCTCAAAATATTCTTTTGTTCCATATGCACATTCCATTCTTCATCAAGTTTTTTCCAGAGTCGCCACCTACTTTTCCGAAAGTAGGGAAATGTTTCTTTTGAAATAATTATTTTTGATCTTTTCCCCAGCAGAATCACTTTTTTTGAAACTTCTCAAATTACAATTTTTTCTTCAATGACTCTATATGATGGTTTTCAACAGGATTTTCTAATGTTTGTCCCCAGCAGAGTCGCCAATCTCTTGGTACGCTTTAGGGTAATATACAAAGCCAAATGATTTAAGCTTTCTACTATTTAGGTATTGCTAGACCTAGGCGGGTGTACCTATGTGAATGAAGAAGACTTAATGTGCTTATTCCTCTCTTGAAATGTTTTGCCTACAATCACATATGGGAATGGACAAATGAAATCAAATTTGGTACAAATCATATAGCACTATTTAAAAACTAAATCCTAATATGTTTAGTTAACAGATGTAATGAAAATAAATGAATCTGAATGGTGAAAAATGCAGAGACTAGTGCCTTATTGGCTATATGAAGTCAAATGAAACAGAAATGGGCAACTTAATTCTGGAGAACACTCAAATTGTTTGGCATATGTTTTTTTTATAACTTGTATAAACATGCAAGAATATAACTACCAAGCTCTTCTTTAGTAATACAGATGAATTTCCCTGATTACTATGATCAACCAAAAGGATTTAATCTTTCCTTGAAAGAACCAATCAATTAACTAGAAACAGATACAACAAATTTGCACTGATAAACTAAATATAAACTTGTTATATCAATTTAAACAACCAAAAAGCATCAATCTTGGAGACAACTTAGTAATACTTTCAATAAATTCAACAAAAAATTGACACCAAAAATGAGTTGTGACAACAACTGATTCTCATTAAAAACTCCATTTTGAAAACATGCATCATGGTCTCTATTCTGTGGAAATTTTATCCAACTGCATATTATCTACCCTATCTACTCTAATCTAATATGATCCTCCTAATAATCTCATTTTACAATTGAGAATGAATATTTATACACCAGCATCTAAAAGGACACATTGCTTCGCATTCACATGTCAATGACCAACTTTTTGCATTTGGGCTCTTTTTAACATCCGCTGAGACATTCGCTAAGCACTCGCTGAGAAATTTTGTAGTCATACCAAAATACAATGTCATATCAACATTCATCCCATGGTTCCTTTGTGTTTTGCTATGACATTCTAATGTCAGGGAGAGGTTTCATAGATCATATTATGTCCTCCCAAAATGTGCCTTTCCATCTTCTGTGTCGTTGAGACAATTCATAGTCGGGGAGATGTCCCACAAATACCCTTGTCTTACTGAAACACCCTTGTGATGCATCCTTTTCACCGAGACAGATGGGCATTCTCGCCAATGAGACAACATATCAACATGACATAAGAGTCAATGTGACTATATAACTTCATACCAAAACCATCGATAGAACTCTCCTACGCATTTTTCAATGAGACCAGAGGCATTCACCAAGACCTCACTCTGAATATCCGTAGTATGGCTGAAATGTGTCGGTCGGCAAGACAATACAACTTTGCTATGACTTCACATCAATGAAATATTTCTCACCAAGATGCCTCTTCTATCTTTAGGTGGTAAGACATGAAATGATCGGTAAGACAACATACTGAAGACTTTATCTAGCCGATATGAATCTTCTGTCGCCGAGCCAATGTGTTATGTCCTGCCAATAGGTGCCTATAGATGATTTCTGATTGTTGTGACACCAAAGAAGTCTTGCCAATAGAATACAACAGATGTATATTAGAAAAAATACACAATGGGTTAGGGAGACCTTGATAATATCATGCCGATATGGATAATTATATGAAATACTCAAGCCTAGATGGATATTATGGGACAAATATAGGCAAAATGTGAGAAAAATGTTATGAAGAGAGGCCCTGTGCATATGATGAGGACTCGATTGGAAACTAAGGGGTATGAAAAAATATGTAAAATTATTAGAATTTTACAGTTCCAACAGATTATATGCTATATTTATATTGATATATATTAATTAGGTTGATTTTTTTTAATAAATGAAGTTTTTATAATAAGTTAGACTATATGCTAGTTATATTGATGCAGAGCAGTCTATCAAAACACTATAACTCACTCAAATCCTGATGAAATAAAATGAGACAAGATGCAAATGAAAGGTAGTTCACTGCTCCAATAACTAAAATGGACAAATGAGCACTTCCAACCCATACCAAAACATACAAGTTTCTATAGTAGTGAAATTCAATGTAGGGAGAGATAGAAAATAGTGAATCTTTGTTATTCAGTCCTCCAAATGTAAATTTTTTGCAACTTTACCAAATTGAATAAAAGTGAATCCTCCTAACCGTAAACAACCCAAAACATTGCAACATGATCTTAAATACTTTATTTCAAAACAAAAACATGACCTTAAACATAAAGACACTACATACTAAATCCCTTTTACAAAATGAAGGCCCAAGTACCCTGCACCATAGGTACAATGCCTTAGGTACTTTGTTCTCACATATCTTTTATAATTTCACTCATACATTTGAGATTCTCTTATAACATATAGATCATAGGTTCTCATGATGAGGTTAACTTCAAATGAGTAAATTTAGATTCCCTCGCTAAGCTTCACACACTCTTTTATAATGGCTTCAAATTAGAATTGAGATTTGTCAAGATCATCAAAATAAGGATGTTGCATTGCTTTTTGGATAATATTCTCTTTTATAGCTCATAAATAAGCATTTTTTACAAGGAGAGACCAATCAATTTTTACTATTTTACTTAAAAATATGCAAAGTAAAAGAAGAAAAAGAAATAGCATCCAAAATAAAAATAAAATTAAAATAGATGGAAGGAACTTACAGAAAACAAATCCACACCATTTGGTTCCAACTTAGGAACAACAAGGAATAAATATTGATGCTTCCATTGAGGATGGGCATTCTAGTCACTCCTAGTTGTACATCTTCACTTGGAGTTTCAAGATACCTATTGCACACAACACCTCTCATGAATAGAATAATTTGAAATTCAAGATGCTCTTATAATTTCTACTTCATAGGTTCTCATGATAAGTTTAACTTCAAAAGAATAACTTGAAATTCCCTTACCAAGCTTCGTGAACACTTTCATAATGGCTTAAAATCACAATTGAGATTTTTCAAGATCATCAAAATAAGGATGTTTGATTTCCTTTTTGGTTGAGATTCTCTTGGATGGCTCATAAATCTACATTTTCTACAAGGGGACACCAATCAATTTTTAGCAGGTTACTTACAAATAGGAAAAGTAAAAGAAGATGATAGCATTGCGATCAAATAAATTAATGTGCATACAATTATAAATTAATAAGAACCAATATGCATACTTACAAATTAATCCAAAGAACCATATGGGTCTTCTCTACTATTTATTGTGTCAAGTATTGTGTCATGGTCAAACTCACAAACCTTCTACAAGGTCTTGTTCAAAGGTATACCCCCATATTTGGTCAAACAAACATTGGATGCCATGACAAGGTTTGAGTAATGAAGAATCTTATGATGTGTGTTAAAGTCCTGAAATAGCCAATGTTTAACACTCTTATGTAGGTACCTTCTTAGCCACATTTGAGTAACAACTAAGCTTGTAGGGTATTCGATGTTTTCTCCATCTATAATTGGGACCTCCAATTTTTTTTGGCATCAACACAATGACACAAGTAATAGTGTGTTCCCTCTTTATTGTCTTCATCTACAATAACTGCATAAACATGCCTTGCATTGATATGTGTAACAAATTTATTGAAATTATTCAACATTACAAATATAGTACAAAGTAATATAACAATAGGAATTTCAAAAACTAAGCAAGTAGATATATTACTTCATTGAACTAGATCTAATACTTGGTCAAACTTGACGAAATATTCCATTTGTGTTAGTTCCAATGCCATTAGAGGGAAATATGTGTGAAGTCAGATAAGATAACTTGTCAACCATTTTTCAACACACTCCCCTAACTCACAATCATTCCAAGCTTGCATTGTACATGAAGAAAAAAATCATGCCATATTTCATGTATTGATACTCCATGAACCTACATTTGAGCTAAGGAAAGAGTGTAGCTCACTTGATACTATTAGTGTACAAAAATTCTCATATGGTCCAATGTTAGTATCATCCATAAACTAAAAAAAACTATGAACTAGAGACATACTTCATTACCTAAATCCATCAAAGCATTACACCACTCGATGATTGATTTTGAATCTATCAAGTTTGAAATTTCTTTATACTTTAACTCTTCTTATGCTAATGCTCCTTTAACACATGCTCCTACACCATCATGCTCCCCCTTTCCATGCCCAGCCTCAAAAAATTTCCACATATGTTGAATAAATGTAATAACATGCATCATGCTCAACTAGTAGAACATGTGTAAGTTCTTGAACTCTACTACACAATTATATGACCATATTATATGCCAGCTATATGCTATTCCCCTATGATCCAAATCACTATAGAACATCTAGAAGAAACCTTGTACTAACTCTAGAGAATGTGTGGAATCATCACTAATATAAAAGTTATTCTCCATCACTACCTTCCTTTGGTCCTTTGTACTATCGGCTGCATGAAATAATGGTATGTGCACAAATATCAAAATTTGTGTGGAGTTGTAATACTATCACTGTACCTCACGTTGTGGCTATAGAGTGTATTTCTCTACAAATTCAACCATTGATACTATGCTACCAACTAGAAAGTTGACCTTGCATGTCTAGCTATCAAGCTCTATGGGTATTCCTTGCAAACTCATACACTATATTGTTACAAAAAGTGGACATAAATTGACACACTAGAATATTCTAAATAACTAAATCACATATTTTTTCTTGAGACCCATCTTTTGTAACATATGCAACTATTTTATACTTCTCGAACTCTACTAGTTTTTGTCCCATCTCATTTGTGCTTTCAATATGTTGACATACTGGCATACGCTGCAAGCCACTACAATTCTCACATGAACCATCCAAGCATGATGTCTTGTAGAATATTTTTCCATCCTATATTTCATATTAAATTTTTGATAAGAACTCTCTTGAAGATGTTGGTGGGGATTCTATGCCACAATCTTGCAAAATATTGTTAGTATGAAATCTAAACATATATAACCATAAAAATCATAATGGTTAGAGAATTAAATATTTAGTCCACAACAAGTAGTGTGTGTGATTTATCTTGACATAAAAAGGTATAATAATTTCAAAATATCTTTGACAAATACTAATTTGAGGATAATCCTATTGAAATTTATGAAAAAAATTGGTTTGAGTTATATACAAAAAATGCTTTAGATGTGGCTCATGGTTCCAACTACCAATTATCCTTCTTACCACATCCCTTTGATTTAAATATGGCCTTGTGTTATTCTTTCAATACTTTTCAATTAGTGTTCTCAATGCTTCAACAACTTTTTTGTCTTTTTATGGCAGTCTCCTCGAGAATTCCCATAATTCATTTGAATCAGTGTTCTCAATTTTTTTCTACTAATTCTCAATTCTTTTCTACCTTTGAATGACTCTTGATAAAAAAATTCTACAAATTCTCAGTTTTTCACTCATCTTTCTAATGATGCAATCTCTCTTTGTTTGTCTACTTACCAAAGTTGATTTAATGACACGTAGGGTGACATTACTATCATTTGAGCATGAGGTCTTACCAAATCTCATAACAATCCTGTAGATTCTTCACAATAAAGTTTTCATTTGATGCATTTGATTTTATCAACCCAAGAGTCTTCATTATTTTTCTATACTTTATACCCCACATCATTTCAACAAATAGTTTACATCTTATAGTCTCATGTATCCTTTCAAAGAATGATTTCCAAATGTTATCAACATATCTTCTACAAGTGAATGTTGGAATATTACCTTCCATGTGCTGAAAAATATCCTCATCAATATTAATCAAATAGTTTGGCTTTCTATGCATAATTCTAGGTGGTGTTCTCCTAGGTACATACATCTCAACATTAGGAATTTCATCAATATTTAATTAAGATGGGATAGATTGTGTACCTTCGATCAAGGGTGGAGTAGAAGACATACCTTGAGGTTCACATGGGGATGATGGCATATCTTCTTCATCAAATTTGAGTTATGACGTAATATCAACTTGAGATGTAGTGGATGGTGTCCAACCATAGTAACTTGTAGTAGATGGTGTCCCTCCATATTCACTTGTGGTAGATGGTGTCCCTCCATATTCGCTTGTGCTTGATTTTGTCCCTTTTTGTATTCACTTGTAGTAGATGGAGTGTGTCCAACTATGGTATCTAAATTTGTCTTACCATGATGCTTTCACTTTTGTACCCTTTGTGCTACCAATTCCTGTTCTCTTTTTGATGGTTGTGGTTCCTATTTAGTTGGCTTGTTTTCGTCAATCATATCCAATTTATTATTCTCATGATATGCCTCCACCCATTATTTCTCCTTTACTTTTTTGGTTCCATACACTTAATTTATTAGTTTATTCCTTCTTTTTTTCTCTGGCATGGTGGATAATTTTACGTATAGCATGATAATGAGATGAATATTAGTTCCTAAAAAATTTATCCATTCAAATAAATAAAATATATGTCATTCAAGGCTTCATAAAAAATACTTGCAATCATCCCGTAGAAGAGTATTTCTAGCATAGACAAAGGTCACGTGATTTTTTTTTATGGAATTCCTTAAAGAAATGTGGTAATGTGGGATGCCATGATTTCAAGATAGGCTCAAAATGAAAGCATGGAAAAGGAATGTAAATTCAAATACCTTGGAAAGCTAGTGGAGCATTGGCAAGCTAGCTCACTCACTAGCTTTCCAATGTGGTAGGGTTGAGAAGGCAGGGGCAGCATATGCCTCATACAAATGTGGTCTCACAGTGACCGTGAGACCCCATTTCTATTAGGCATATGTTGCCCCTACCTTCTCAACCTAATCCAGGGGCACTGAGCCCACCTTTTGTGAATAAGGTCATGCAATATGTTTTAAGCTATTTTTAGTCTAATTTCATTTAATAACGTCATAATAGACCATCGGTAATGTAATTTGAGTCTTTAGGGGTTTATTGTGTAAGTTTTGTAATTCTTGCATCACATGCAATATTGTAAAAGTGCAAAAAAATGCAAAGTGTGGGAGACCAATGGTCATGGGGTTAAAATGTTGGTTAAAGTCATTTGGATGGGTTATTTTTTGGTGTGTCAAGTTTAAAAATTAATTGAACGTCTTGAAGCAAGGCTAGAATGATTGTATTTGAAGTTGAAATAATAAAAAAAAACTATTTTTCATTGCCTTTTACTGGTAATTTTCTATTGTACACCTCTGTACGGGTTCGTACAAAGTGTTTTTTCTCTAAAATGTTTTGAATCCTATGAGGGCATGACTTAAGAGTTATGGTTTTTTTTTTGGTTGAATTCATCAAGGTAGAATATTTTTATTATAATCTTTTTTGGAATGGGTTTGCAAACTCTATTTTGAGGGTTTGGTGTAACAAGAAGGGTTTTTAGGAAATTCCACCTAGTGACATTTGAAATAACTTGGTGGAATAGCATGGTTAGATATATGATGTTTTTAAGTGGTTTCTAAGAGTATGGAGTGTAGTTTTGTAGAATTTGGAATGATTCCCTAGGTGTTTATAGTCAAGTTTAAAGCCAAAATGGTGGCTAAGAATAGAAGTTTGATGAAATTGTAGTGTTAAAGGATGGGCGATGACTGTAATAGCATAGGAAAAATGTAAATGATGTGTTTTAAGTTTATCCAAATTGGTTGGAGGTTTGGATTATAGAGTTTCTATAAGCCCTCATTATGTAAGCCCAAATAGGCCTAAAACAAGGATTTAGTGGTTTGTGGAATTGGTAGAAATTTGTCTAGTTAAAATTTGTTGTTTCAATGTATTTGGGCCCTAGTTGAGGTCTAGAAATGAAGTTTTGTGATTGAGGTGGAGGTTACATAGCATTTTTTTTGCAAAAGTTGCCTAATTTAGCATTCAAATGACATAGTAGTAGTGATTTGGGGTTGATGGTCCAAAGTGACCCTAGGAGATTTTAAGATATGATAAAATATGCCTTAATGGGTATATGAAATGCCAATTCTTTTGTATTTTTGAAATTTCTTTTAGAAGGTTTGAAGATAATTCTCTGTTTGTAATGCTACAAGAGAAACTTGAAGGTATGATGAAATAAGGTCAAGTTGGGGTTTTATGAATTGAATAATTGTTGGATTTGGTTTCAATTTTTTTTGCTATGAGGTTTTTCTCCCTACTCAGCATCACAAACCTACCACATTGGCAAGCTAGTGGAGCATTGGCAAGCTAGCTCACTCACTAGCCTGCCAATGCGGTAGGGTTCAGAAGGTAGGGGAAGTGTATGCCACATGGAAATGGGGTCTCATGTACCCTATTTCTATGAGGCATATGCTGCCCCTACCTTCTCAGCCATACCACATTGGCAAGCTAGTGCAGCATTTTTAAGCTAGATTACTCACTGACTTTCCAATGCAATAGGGTTGAGAAGGTAGGGGTAGTGTATGCCTCATAGAAATTGGGTCTCACAGTGATGTATATCACTTTGTTACCCCATTTATATGAGTTATACACTTTCCCTACATTCTAATATCACTGTAAGACCCCATTTCTATGAGGAATATGCTGCCCCTACCTTCTAATATCATCGTGAGACCCCATTTCTATGAGGCATACACTACCCCTACCTTCTTAATCATATTGCATTGAGGTCTCACTCACTAGCCTACCAATACAGTATGGTTGAGATGCTAGGGGAAACATATGCCACATAGAAATGGGGTCTCACAATCACTGTGAGACCCATATCTATGAGGCATATGCTGCCCCTAGCTTCTCAACCCTACCACATTGGCAGGATAGTGAGCAAACTAACTAGCTTGCCAATGCAGTAGGGTTGACAAGGTATCATCACCATGAGACCCCATTTCTATGAGGAATACGCTTCCCATACCTTCTCAACCCTACTGAATTGTTAGGCTAGTGGAGCATTGGGAAGCTAGCTCATTCACTAGCTTGCCAATGTGGTAGGGTTGACAAGGTAGGGGCAACATATGCGTCATAGAATTAGTGAATCATGGTGATGTATGTCACCATGAGGCCCAATTTCTATGAGGCATAAAGTTCCCCTACCTTCGCAACCCTACCGTGAGTCCCCAACTCTATAAGGCATACGCTACCCCTACCTTGTCAATGCTACTGCATTGGCAAGCTAGTGAGTGAGCTCACTATCTTGCCAAGCTCACTAGCTTTTCAATGCTACCACATTTTGTATACATTTATATGAAAATATTATTTTCAAACGATTCAAATGATTTTTCCATGCTTCCATTTTGAGCATTATTACATGATATAATGCACCTTTCTCCATGTTGTTAACTTAGCCTTGAATAAAGAGTTTTGAAATAGTGGAGAGAAAGGTTAGATTCCCTTGTAGGTAGACTAAGCAAGGAAATATTTAAAATATATCACAATGTAAGTGATGAGGTAGGTTTAGTGATGAGGTAAATTTAGAAATAGAGATGAAAATAATTTTTTTTTTCAAAGGTCTATTAATGTGGGAGGAGTATATTCCAATTTTTAAAGACTCCTATTAAAAAATTGGTAGCATAGACTCAAAAATCAGCTGGTAGTGGGTGAAATTGGCATCCTAACTTGGCATGTTTGAAAAAATAGGACTAAGAAATGGGGTCCCTTGATGATATAAATCACTAGAAGACCCCATTTCCTGGACCCATTTTTTCAAACATGCCACTACATTGCCAATTTAGCCAAATTGGCAAGCTAGTGGGTGAAATTGGCAATGTCAGATGGCTTCTTTGAGAAAATTGGTCCAATAAATAGGGTTTACATCACCAGGAGAGCAGATTTCTTGGAAAAATTTTATCAAATAGGCCAAGTTAGGTTTCCAATTTCACCCCCAACCCTATACCTCAACCCTCAACTCTCAACTCTTTAAACCTAAACCCTTAAATGTTGTACCCTCTACCCTCTACCCTATACATTAAACCCTCAACACTCAATTCTCAACCATCAAACCTTAATCCCTCAACCACCAACCCCTATACCCACTACCCTATATAGTGAACCCTCAAACCATTACCCTAAACTCTAAACCCCCTACCCTCAACCTTAAACCATCAACCCTAACCCCTCTACCCTCTACCCTTAACCCAATACCCTAAACCATCAATACTATAGTTCCTCAACTATAACCTCAATTCTCTATCTCTCACTCACTCCCCCTATACATAGGAATCTCAACCCAAATCCTTCAACCATATGTACCCTCAACCCTAATCCCTCAACCCTATACCCTCAACCCAATACCCTAATTCCTCAATCCTACATGTTGTTAGCCCTATATCCTAAATTCTCAACCCTCTACCTTATACATTGGATCCTTAACCCTCATATATGTTTATCCCTCCATCCTCTTCTCTCCTTCTCTTTGTCTTACTTATCCCTCCATTTCTCTATCCATCCATCCCTCCCTCCCACTCTACCCCAATCCCTAAACCCTAAACCCTAAACCCTCTAACCTCAACCCTCAACCCTAAACCCTTAAACCCTCTACCCTCTACCCTCAACCAAATACACTAAACCATCAAACCTATAGGTTCTCTACCCTATACCCTCAATTCTATCTCTCTCACTCACTCACACTCACTCACTCCTATCTCTCTCCCCTCTCCCCTCTACCATTAACCCTCTTCCCTCTACCCTTAACACTTAAATCCTCTACCCTCTACCCTTAAACCCTTAAACCATCTACCCTCTACCATAAAATATAAACCCTCCACCCTCTATATAATACTTCAACCATATACCATAAAACCTATACCCTCAAACATAATCCTTTAACGATACACCCACAAACCTATAACCTAAACCCTCTTCTCTCAACTCTTATCCCTCAACCCTAAACGCTTTAACCCTAAAACCTTAAATATTCTACCCTATACCCTCAACCCTAATCCTTGAACCCTTAACCCTTTAACCCTAATACCGTCAACCCTAATCCCTCAAACTGTAACCCTAAACCCTCAACCCTTAAACCCTAAAAAACTAAAACCTAAACCCTAAACCCTAAACTCTCAACCCTTAAACCCTAAACCTTTAACCATCTACCATCTACCATCTACCCTCTACCCTCAACCCTAAACCCTAAACCCTAATCCATAAACCCTTAAAACCTTAAAACCACTTAGTAAACTCTAGATACCCTCATCCATCAACCCTCAACCTCAACCCTTAAACCCTAATATCTCAACCCCTTTACCATCTACCCTATACTTTGGACCCTTAACCCTAATTCCCCAACCCTATACCCTCAACCCTCTACCCTCAACCTTAAACCCCCAACCCTCAACCCTTAAACCATCTACCCTGTACCCTAAAACCTAATCCCTCGACCCTTAAACCCTTAAACCCACTTAGTAAACTCTCTACCCTAATCCCTCAACCATCAACCCTCAAGCCTTAAACCCTAATCCCTCAACCCCTATGCCCTATACCCTATGCATTGGACCCTCAACCATAATCCCACAACCATACACCCGCAATCCTCTACCTTCAACTTTAAACCCTCTACACTCAACCCTTAAACCCTCTACCCTCTAGCATCAATCCTCTACCCTCTACCCTAAGCCCTAATCCCTCAACCATTAAACCCTTAATCCCACTTAGTAAACTCTCTACTCTAATCCCTCAACCATCTTGAGTCTTAATCCCTCAACTCTTAAACCTTAATCCATCAATCCCTTTACCCTCTACCCTATACATTGGACCCTCAACCCTAATCCACCAACCCTATACCCTCAATCCTCTACCCTCAAACTTAAACCCTAGACACTTAAACCCTGTACCCTCTACCCTACAAAACCTTAAACACTAAACCCTAAACCCTCAACGCCCCTTAAACCCTCTACCATCTAGCCTCAATCCTCTACCCTCTACCCTCAACCCTAAGCCATCAACCCTTAAAGACTTAAAAAATTTAGTAAATTCTCTACCCTAATCCCTCAACCCTCTTGACCCTTAATACCTCAAACCTTAAACCCTAATCCATCAACCTCTATACCCTCTACCCTATACATTGGACCCTCACCCATAATACCTCAACCCTATACCCTCAATCCTCTACACTCTATCCTATACATTAAACCTTCAACCCTCAACCCTTAATCCCTCAATCATCAACCCTAAAACCCTAAATCCTCAACCCTGATACCCTCTAACCTATACATTAGACTCTCAACCCCAATCCTTTAACCATGTGTACCATCAACCCTAACCCCTCAACCTTATACCCTCAACCCAATACCCTAATCCCTCAACCCTATAGGTCATCAATCATATACTCTTTATTATTAACCCTCTACCATACACATTGGATCCTCAACCCTCATATATCTATGTACATCCATCTTCTTCTCTCCTCTCTAACTTCTCCCTCCATCTCTCTATCCATCCATCCCTCCCTCTCTACCCTAATCCCTCAACCTTAAACCCTCAACTCTTAAACCCTTAAACAATTAACCCTAAACCTTAAACCCTCAACTATTAACCCTTAAACCCTTAACCCAATACCCTCTACGCTAAAACCTAATCCCTTAACCTTAATCACTCAACCCTTAAACCCTTAAATCCAAGAAAATATCTACCCTAAGCCATAAACCATCAAACCTTAATCACTAAACCATTAAACCCTCAACCCTCAACCCTCAACACTTAAACCCTAATCCCTCAACCCCTATATGATCTACCTTATACATTGGACCCTCAACCCTAATCCCTTGACCCTATAATCTATACCCTCATTCATCTACCCTCAACCTTAAACCCTCCACCCTCAACCCTCAATCCTCAACCCTTAACCTTCAACCCTTAAATCCTAAACCCTTAAACCCTTTACCCAAAACCCGCAATTCTCAACCCTCAAACTTTAATCTCTCAACCCCAAATCCTTAAAACCTAAACCCTCAACCCCTACGTACTCTACCCTTTACATTGGATGCTCAACCTAATCCTTCAAACGTATACCCTGAAACCTATACCCTAAACCCTCCACCCTTAACCCTAAACTCTCAATCCTAAATGCTTTAACCCTAAACCCTGAAACCTTCTACCCTATACTCTCAACCAAATACCCTCTACTGTTGACCCTAATCCCTCAACCCTTAACCCATAAACCATAATACCCTAGAAACCATCAACCATATAGGTCCTCCACCATAATCCCTCAACCCCTATCACTTTCTCTCTATCTGTACATCTCACCTCTCCTTCCCTCCCTCTCTCCTACCCTCTCTAATTGTCTCTATCTACCCTCTCCCTCTTTCTGTGTACCTCTCACTCAATAAATCCCTACCACCCTCTCTTTCCCTCTCTATTTACCTATCTCTATCTCCCTCCCACTCTCTCACACTCCCTCTCTCCCTCTCTCTTAGGTCTCTCCCTCCCACCCCCTCTCTTAGGTCTCTCCCTTTGGAAACCTACCTAGCTAACTTCATCTCTCTCTCCCCTCTTTTTATATATCCCTCCCAACGGACCTAGATAAGTTCTTTTCACTCTACCCCCTCTTTCTCTCACTCTCTTAGGTCACTCCCTCCCACACCCTCTCCTTCTCTCATGTATCTCACTCACACTCCCTCTCTCTCCCACTCCATCTCTCTTTCACTCCCCCTCACTACTTATCTCTCAAGTATCTCCCTCTCACCCTAATCACACTCTCAAGTCTCTCCCTTTGGAACCCTACCTACATAACTTTCTATTTCCCTCCATCTCTCTCTCTCTCCCTCGCTTAATTCGCTCTCTTCCACATCCCCTTCCCCCTCTCTCTCTCTCTTCCTCTATCCCTTGCACCCTACCTAGCTAATTCCCTCTAACTCCAACCCCTTATCTCCCACTTCATCTCTCTTAAACTCTCACTTGCACCCATCTCCCTCTCTCCAGACTCTCTCTCTCTCCCTCTCTCCCTCCCTCCCTCACTCTCTCTCTCCCCCTCTCCCCCTCCCGCCCTACCTAGACAACTCTCTCTCTTTCTCTCTCTCTTGAAATTCTACCTCCATCTAAAGACATACATATTACATATATAATCACATACAAGAATAATAAATATGTACATACAATCCTACATGCATACAAGCATACATGTACATGTGTAGATACAATCTTACATACATACATACGAGCATACATACATACATATATACATGACATACAAGTTTACACGTGCATAAAAACATACAAATATATAATCATACACTTAATAGATTAGAATTTAACATAAATAAATACATAACGTGAGTGCATTATACCATGCTCACATTATTTCTTGCCAGACATGTTCCCCACAAATGCAAAAAAAACATGTCAAAGCTAAGATGTAATGTGAGTGTGTTATAACGCGTGCACGTAATATCTTGCTATGGGAATTCCCAAGCCTTGGGATTGGTATTTTCCTTGGAATAACAACCTAAAAGCTTGGAGGGCATTCCTAATGACCAGAGGTGGGTTTTTTCAAATTCTACAATATTTCACATAATCAGGTTTGTGCTCACCATCAGGATTGCACATGGTTCAATATCAAACAAATTGAACACCTGGGTAATGTTAGGTTCTCTATTAGCTATCCAATGATCTAATTTTTTTCACTTTCTGACAATATTAAGCCTTTCATCCATAATTTCTCTTGTCTGTTTGTCTCTTTTTTCAAAAAAATCAATGTTTGGTGTTTTTTTTGTTATAAATTAACCATTCATCTAAATTTAAAATAAATTACATTTTTAGAAACTAGACTACATTCTACAAATTTAAAGAAAAAAAATCAATTATTTTCCAAAATTTGTAGGGGTACAAAGGCCAATTTTTTTTTTTAGGAAGTGTCTACTTAGAAAATTAGTAAAAAATAAAATATTCATTAAAAATTATCAGAAAAATAATTTAAAAAAGTTCACTATGCTAGGGATGTTCAAGAGTTGCTATGTTATGTTTTTCTAAAAAAAACAACACCAATTTGTGTACATTCCTCTTTTGGACCCCTTAATCTCAACCATTTTCAAAATAAATTACTAGTTCAGAAAGTAGACTCAAAGCATTTTGATCCTTGTTTTTTTTCAATCTCAAAATTTTGAGTGTAACTATCATCAATTTAATGTCCAAGGTTAGTATTTCTTGATTTGAGAAAAAAAAGTGGCCACTTAAGCCCTCTTTTTGGGAACCATATTTTCGCAGTTACCCAAGTGGCATATAATATATCAAATAACATCTCGTAACATTAATAATCATAAAATATCCCAAAATAATGTAACACATTCTATTTCTAGCATATTCATAAACATGTCATACTCATCATCAAAATAATCAAAGAATAATCAAAATATAGCATCTCTATTCCATTAGTCATTAGAATATCCATAAGAATATATCAATATGACAAGCATAACTAAAATCACATGCAATAAGTCATAATATATAACATCACACATAGTAATGAAAATGATCTAAACATATCATTATTAAAGGTTAGTACTTCTTCAAATATCCTTAAAGAAAATCATTAAATAGGGAGTTATCATAATTATAAAGCATTAACATGCCTTAGATCATTTACACATAAAGTCATCAACAAGGGTTAGTATGCTAATATTGTAATACACCATCAACATATAATCATCACAAAATAGCTCTTAGTCTCATAGTAAAAATAAACAAAAAACATCATAAAAATGTGAATCATGGAGGGGCACCAAATCCTCCCGCCTAAGATTCGACTTACTCCTAGAAGTCACATGGTTAGAATAAAACATACACACATTAGTCATAAAATTTATTAAATAATACCATGTTTACCTTTCCTTTAATGTAAATACAAGCAACATAATTAACTTACCTATGGTTAGAGTTCATCAAAAAGTAAAAATGTCCTAACCTACTCATTTTCTTCATTTTCCTAATCCCTATTGTAAAATAATATTAGCAAAGATTTCCTTTACGTCACACAGTCTTCACAATGAATGCATTCAATAAACGATGCAACAAAATACCTCAATTCTCAATAATTACATTAGACATACCAATTCACAAAAAAACCTACCAAAAGCTACCACTCCAATAGATATCCTTGTAGGATAATATTTTCATTCAACATTTTCGTATAACACACTAAACTTAAAGCATAGTAAAGTCTCAACCAGGGAGAAAGGAAAGGAATATCAACAAATTATTATAAATTATAACACACACTATATTCAAATAAACTCCATACTAACATTCATTTTAATTAGCTCTACAAAACTTACATGATTATTTGTCGAAAGAATCTACAGTTCATTATCATCTTTAACTAACACATATTATGCAAACTTCTTTATCCCAACAAACTTTTCTCTAGCATCCCATAAGATTAAAAATGTTACAAATGCATCTCATCATGCAAAAACATTTCATTTATTCAAATCTACATTATACAATCTAGTTACCCAAAATTACCAGCTCTAATCATTGTGGTATTCTCCCTTAACACATTAACAAAAGTTCAAATTGAACCTAATATAAAGAACACTTAGTAACTAAAACTAGGCCAACAATACCAAAAAATATGGAATGAACATGATAAGAGATTGAAAAATAATACCAAAGAGGAGAAATTATCAATTTCAACATTACATTAAAAAAAATGCTAGTAATTCAACACCTATAATGAATAAAACATGATAAGTGTCACAAAATAAATGAAAAGAAAAGAGGTTGGTGGCTAGTCCTGGCATAAGAAAGTAAAAATAAATCATGCTAGCCCTAAAAATTACAAAATACCAATCTAAAAAAATCTTAGAAAAATTTCTTACCAAACATAACCATGAAATGAGGTGACTAATGTCAGCCACGCCGAAGGGAGTAAACGCTACACGACACCTAAAACCACATTGTCCTAAGCACACTAGAGATTGCACACTAGAAACACTGGGCCATTGGGTTATAAATACATCTCTCCAAGAAAATTTGAACAAAAATCAAACAATGATTGTTTCCTACTTACTTTCATTTACTATCTTTTAATGAAATACAATATTTTCCTTACAAACTAGAGTTCATGCAATCATCCCTTATGTAAATAACATATACAAGAGATAGAAATACAATATTTCACACCCACACAAGGTATACAGTCAACACTTATCCAATGTTCATTCTAATAACACATTCACAAGATCATAAATATAATGAAAACTAATTTTAGATTCTCTATTTATGATTCACTACTACACCATATCATTCACAATGCACAACGCATAAGATGCAGACAAATATATGCTTTTCACAATGCCACAAAAAAAATTAGTCACCCAATTCCTCACCCAAATCTCAAGTACAAGACATGCACATTAGCAAGAAATTTTTTAAGTCACATCATTACTTTAATTAGGAAAACCTCATTACTTGATTTATAAACAAAACTTAATAGAAATACTAAATTATAATCACTCCTATTACCTATGATAATTCACTAACACATATTAAACAGATACACTCACTTATGTACTTGCATATTAAATACTATAGCCCTATTTGTATATTTCCTTTACATGTATCTTCACGCTAATTTTCAAACATATATGACATCAACTTACTTCCTATCAACATTCTAATTTAAATATTTAATAGCTCATAAATTTTCCAGTAGCTAAAGACATGTTCCTCATACTACAACATCATTTACCTCATTATTATTCATTCATACTAAAACTTATTGAAGAAACATGCATCCTTTGGAATTCAGATAAGGTAAGGAAATAATACCATTACTTATCCTTTTCATTAATCAATGTAACATTTATACATTACATCCAACCACACAAATCTCTTATAAAGCTAAAACTTCCATATTTCCAAATCAAATAGGAACATAAAGGAATGATTTCAAACTTTCTATGCACACTTTACAAGAAGTGCACCATATTTTCCCTATTCAACACCTATGTTATAAGATGGTCTATAATCCATTATTTCATAATAATTTCCTATGCTATCCATGTGAAGGTGTTCTACCTACTTAATTTTAAAAATATAGTCCTAGATGTGATTCATGAACTCATAGATACAAATTTTCCAAGCATTTTCTTTTTTATGCAATTCATATTTTATTCCTTACTAAGCATTCAATGCCTCTATTGATGCCTAATACATTCTTAAGTAATGTCTGTATGAATCTAATTTCTAGATAATGAGATTAGAGAGAGGGAGAGTTGTGAATTAACCAATGCATATGTATGCCAATTAAGTAAGGTCACACAAGAATGATCAAATTTTTGAGACATAACATCTCTAACTTCAATGCATATTTTTGCTACATGCTCTGAAATGTGAAACTTCTAATATTTCACAACATTTCAGAACATTATAACTACAACTGATAGTTCCTAATTCCTTATTGAGAGGTGAAATTATAAAAACAATCATTTTGCATGAAATATCACATACATGAACATTTCCATACATCTAAATGGGATAGTACATCATAAATCAACATATTTAATATTTCATATTAAACTTGGAAAAGAAAGAAGAGAGAAAGACATAATTCAACTAATATATGCTCACTGAACAAGTTGTTCACATATGCCTTATGATCTATTATAAGGAAAATTATTATGTGGAACAAAAGCATGTTATCCTACTATTTATAAGGAAGGTGGACATACTACTTTGTAATAAGGCTAGTCGTATGGGCATTCAAGGTAACATAATTTAAGGGAATACATACAAAATGATTAAAAATACACCCAACACCATCCTTTGCATTCAACAAGTACTAAAATAAAAACTAGAAGAGACACAAATATCATATAGTATCACATAACAATCACTTGTATCAAAAAGGTAGGCACAAAGTGTGAATACACATAATACACATAGCTATAATTTCTAGAGAGAAGAGAGAAAGAGTACACACACAAAAAAACATGAGGTGAGGTCTAGGGAATGCACAACCAAGAAGACTTGAAAAGAAAGCTTCAAGGTTAACTATTAAATTTGCACTACTATCCCACATAATGGGATCATATGTATCTAGGGTACACAATGCATGAACCTAGGCTCTGATACCAAGTGTAACACCCTCCCAAGGAACCCCAAAGGACAATACTAACCATGCGACAATAATAGAACATTTTTTTAAAAAGAAATAACAATAGAATTCATAACATAACATAACACATAACCTAAACCTACATACTCTAAGGTTCCATGAATACGCTACTCATATAACTATCAACCAATATAACTATAATTTATTTCATTATAAACAATTATATCATGATTTATCTAACAAGGAAAGTGAGTTTTAAAAAACATCACATTCAAAGATCTCACATAACATATCAACTGATAATCAACATTAAGTTCATTTCTAGATAACTACATATACAAGATGCATTATATTATAGTATTCATTACAAGAAGAATACATCAATATCAGTACATCATTAAAATATTTACAACAATACTTCCCTGAGTACATGTGGGAAGAATGCATTTGATTACAATAAGAGATACAACTGATATGCAATCTAATACAGATACATAAAGCTTTGTCTCCTCAATCTAGAATAGTATTTGGAGTCCAAAACATAAGGAACAATCTCCACACACATGAACATGCAACAATGATTCCCAATAGAGGAAAAAGAACCAAGCTTCTGACCATGTGGAAGATTTAGGTCCACCCCCTATGCTAGGAGATAACACAAGGTACCACTACAAATAAATAGTCAGGAAAGCAACAAGCTAACATAATCGGGGGTTATACATGGACTCCAACACAACACTACTCACAACACAAAATCACTTACATCACTGACTTCACTTCTAGAGGCTCATACACAATAGAAGGGAAAGTACAAATAGGGAATTATAGACTTCAATAGAGAGGATTGTCGTCACATAGCTTGATATAGGTTATTTTGGTAGATTTTCCTAGGCTCTTTGCCCCCATCCTAGGTTATCTTAGCAACCTCTAGAAATCCCTAAACCCCATTCAAACTCATGTAGAATCAACATAACTTTCATGAGGACAAGGAATTTAATCTTTCTATTTTAGGCCTTCCCATCTCATCTCAAGCCTAAATGAGCACTTGAGCCATGAGTGAGGCATACATTATCTTGATTAATGTGAAACCCTCCAATGGGTTATACTAGGCACCACTTTGATTCCTGCCCCCCATGGAGAGCCAGTCCTCCGACTTGCAACTAGTAAACAATACACATCAAGCAAGGCATAAACCGTCTCACTCACTTATTATAATCACATGGGTATGTGCAAGATCATAATGGAAAAAATACACCCTTAAGTGGCAAAAAATTCATAAAAATCAGAGTTGCGTAACTTGATGTAAAAATTTGAATAAGTTATCTATATTATTTAAAAAATATGTAAGAATGGAATCTGTAGCAAATTGAATGTAGTTACTAAACTACTAGGTTTTTTTTTTTTTTTTAAAAGACCTATTTGGTGAAAATTTGAAATTTCAATGTAGTAGTACTGACCACCCTAACCACAATAAAATGATAATATTTTTTATAGATTTTAGATATAAGTAGAGGACTCCTGCTTTGATGTGATGCATATTTTTGTAATTTTTTCCAAATAAATAATTAATTATGAATTTTTATTACAAATTTTAAAAAATTTGTATGTCTAACCATCTTAACTTGGTCAAAACTTAATGAGGGTATGTGCAACATCATGATGGGCCAAAAAGTGGCAATATGATGGGTATGTGGCTAATGACTTTTTTTTTACCCAAAATTGATGAAACGAAAAGTGTTTTTAAATGAGATTCTCATACTTCCACCAATATAAGTTATGCTTTACTTTTAATTTAATAAGTAATTATTATTCATTTTCTATTCAAATTATGACTAAAGTCTTGATTGATAGGTTGATTGAAAAAGATCTATAGCTTTCAAACAGTAACAATTTTTGGAATCCAAAACATGTGTCACATTCAATGATTTAGATACTGTAGGATTAAACAAAGAAAAAATGAATTTCATGAAGTTTTGACCAAGTTAAGTTGAATTAGGTATTACGTTTTTATATTTTTTAAAAGTTGTAATAAAAAATTACAATTAATTATTTAGTTGGAAAAAAATTACAAAAATATGTATCACATCGGGACATGAGTCCTCTACTTATATCTAAAATATTATAAAAATATTATCATTTATTGTGGTGTTAGTATTCGGTGACACCTACTTCTTATTTTTCCTAAAATTAAGTACTACTCCTGAAATTCCAAATTTCATTTTATTTTTAACAAACCTAGTATTTGAGAAAATGCATTCAATTTGCTATAGATTCTATTCTTACATATTTTTGAAATAATATAGATAACTTATTCAAATTTTTACATCAAGTTGCCTAACTCTGATTTTTTTGAATTTTTCGCCACTTCAGGGCCTATTTTTTCCATGATGATCCTACACATACCCATGAAATTCAATTTTTTTTATTAATCCTATAGTATGTGAAGCATAGAATGTGATGCATGTTTTGGATTCAAAAAATGTGATACCATTTGAAAGCTATAGATTTTTTTCAATCAACCTATGAATTAGGACTTTAGTCATAATTTGAATAGAAAAAGAATAATAGTTACATATTAAATTCAAAGTAAAGAATAATTTATATTGGTGTAATTTTGAGAATCTCCTTTAAAATCCCTTTTGGTTTCATCAATTTTGGGTAAAAAAAATTCGCCAGGCACATACCCATCATATTGCCACTTTTTGGCCCATCATGATCCTGCACATACCCACATGAATCCAAACACAATGCAAGGAATTGACCATGTTGCATATGTATCAAAATCACAAGAATCTATACACAATGCAAGGCATTGACCCTCTTACATACAACACAAAACATTACCAATCAATTCCAAAGTGAAATCATCATAAGAACCATACATACAAAAATATTCCCTCCTAAGCCTCTAGAAACCAACCTTAACAAATTAACACAAATGACTCCCACTTTCAAATAATTACCCAAATCACTCCAATTTCAAATAATCAAACACAATATTCAATGGAAGCAATCAATCAAGCACTACATTGTTTCCACACTTAATATTTCTCTTTAACCTAACCACATAAATCACCTAATGGTCACTTAACACAATAATTTATAATTAACTATAATAGTAGTTATTCTAAATAACTAATTTAATAGTGGATGTACGTGCATCAACTATAAAATAATTCTGAAGGAATTGAGGAATCATTAATTAAAAGGATAATATAATTCATTTATTTAAACTAATCCTTCAATTTAACTGATTATAAGTAAATCAATTTTTTTCGTATTTATTTTTCTAATATTGTCAATTAATTATAAAGGAAAAAATATTCTTTTACTATATTCATATTACATATATGTGTATATATCATTAACAAAATGCAATTTTCAAAACCATATACCAATCTATAATGTGACAAACATATATATATACATACATATATAAACATACACACACACACATATATATGTATGTATGTATGTATGTATGTATATATTGTTGGATGTTGTGGTTGTCATTGATGTAGCCACTATTAGCATTTGGTTTATTAGAGGTTGTATATTTCGAGGATATTGAGAAAATTGTAAAAGAAAGTGTTTCAGGTTCCTAGTGGAACTATGCAAGTCATGAAGGCATCTTGTTCTTTATGTTGAAGTTCAACTATTGTGGATTAAGGGGTTTTCTTTTAAGTGTATCTAGATCATCTACCAGAATTTTTAGAGGTCTGCATATAGATTTGATCATGGTGTGGTCTAACAGTATTTATGTGATCTTTGTTTGTGTTCTTGAGTGAAGTTTGTGTTATTCTAGAAATATTAGTTGTTGCAGATGTTTCTATGTTGTTTCTTGTTGCTCTTATATGTTTCTAGATCATGATCTATCTTTGTGGTACGTCCTCATTGATCAGTGTTCTCGTGTTCAAAGATATTTTCTTGTGTATGTTTAGTTTTTCTTGTTCTTGGCTGACATGTTGGTGGTAGCATGTTGTGGATCTTCAAGGTGAAATTAATTGAAGTCTTTTTGTGTTGGAGTTGTTAATTTGTGTCCTCACTATGTTCTGGCTGACCTTGGTAGATTTGAATTTAAAATTTATTTGTAAATTTGGGCTGACATAGAAAATATGTTTTATTTTCCTAGCCGACTAAATTTGTTGATGAAATCTCATGTAGTGCATATATAAGAGTGATTGTTTCATCAATGTAGTGTGTGGAAAAGGTGATTCATGTGCTTCATGTGATCTTATGTGTGTATGTGTGAATATCATTTGATTGCAGAGCAGAGTGTGAAGAAGATCGAGAAAAGTGTGAAGTAGTTTGTGAAGGAGTTTTTTGTGCTTAATTGGAACTATAATCAGGTTTGTGTAGAAGCTATTTTCTTATTTCATACCCTTTGGATTTTAATCCTATTCTATATTGTTGGGAAGTGATCCCCCTTTGTAATTGAGTAGCGAGCTATAGGCAATGTGCCTAAATGCCTGTGCATTCCCCTTTATTGATTTCATTATACTTTTAATAGGGTATAATCTTGCAAACTAACATCCACAAAAGTTTTTCCCCTAACAGGGTTTCCATGTAAAAAAATATTGGTGTTCTTCATCTCTCTGATGTGTTAATTGTTTATGGTTAATTGCTCATTCATCATATCTAAGATTAAGTTAAGTAAAGTTTGAAATTTTTATCATTTTTTGACAACTAATTCACCCTCCCTCTCAATTTTTTGTCCTTTCTTTTCCAACAATTGGTATCAGATTAGGTTCCTATGAAGAATTCTAAAATCTTGAGGTGATCCAAGATGGAAACATTCAAGAAGGATAGTCCAAGATTTGATGGAACTAACTACTCACTATGAAAATTCAGGATGTAATGTCACCTAAGGTGTATTGGTGAAGCCTAATAGAAGATTACAAATGATCCAAATGTTATTCCTTAGAATGGTCCCTCCAATGTTGATGAGATCAAATATGCCAAAAACAATATTAGGGCTATTGAAGCTTTAACAGGTGCTCTAACAGATTTAGAGATGGCTAATGTTGTAGGGCTGAAGATAGCTGATGAGATTTGGATGAAGCTGGAAACTTTGTATGAAGGAGATGCACTAGTGAAGATGTCTAAGCTACAAAGTTTAAAAGGAAAGTATGCGAATTTGAAGATGCGTGAAGATGAAAACATCACTTCTTTTATGCAAAGAGTAAATGAAATAGTGATGGGTATTACATGTATCGATGGTTCTCTGGATGTGGATGAAATTATGACTAAGATACTCGGATCCTTGCCTCCCTCCTACAAAGTGAAGGCCCATGCCATTGAAGAGCTCAAATCGGTAACAAAGATGTCAAGAGACATGATGGTTGGTAAGCTTGTTGCTTTTGAATTAAATGAATTTTGTGAATTTGTTATGAGAACTGAATTAGAAATTCAAGGCTACTATATCCTTAAGTAACATGAAAATATATGGTCTGAGAGAATGTTCCAGAAATATATTCGAGTATGATAAAGAACTAAAAAAATTTGAAGATAAAGAAAGACTTGTAGAAGAATTGGAAGAAGTAATTAAAGAAAGAAGGTAGAGGAAAAGGTAAGTATGAAGGAGTGTTAGCTATTAAATGTTTTTCATGTAGTAAAATAGGTCATTTTGCATCAAGATGTCCTGAAAGAGTTCCTAGAACTACGCCTAAAAATTCTAGATTCCAAAAGAAATGTTACTTTTTGAAGAAGGAGTGACTGATGATGAGTCTGATAAGAATAATGGAAATGAAGATGAATGGGTTTTCATTGCTACCATTGAAAATAGTCTTATGGCTACTAAATCTACTAAAGATGAGAAAGATCTTGCAGCCTGAGTTGAAGAAAAGGATGAGTGGGTTATTTACATTGGATGCTCACATCATATGATGAGTGATAATTTTTTTTTGTAAGTCTAGAGAAGTATGATGGTGATATTGTAAGATTTGGAGACAACAATGCTAGTGTGATTTATGGAAGAGGTTCTATTTGTCTTGGTGGTAAGGATAACACTGATGATGTTATTTATGTTGAAGGCTTGAAGCACAATCATTTTAGTGTTGGACTGATTGTGGGAAAGGCTATGATCTACAATTCAAAGATGGAAGATTCAAGATACATGGAAGTTCTAGAAATATGATTGCTACTGGTAAACAGACAAACAGTAATATTTTTCACCTGAATACTACTAATGGGAGTTGTTTAATTGCTCAAGTAGATGAAAGATATTTGTGACAAAGGAGGTTGTGTCATGTAAATTTTGATAACATTGTGAAGATAAGTTCCACTCAAGCAGTAAGAGATCTACCTAAGTTAGTGAAGCCCACTAACACAATTTGTAAGGAATGTTAGTTGGGAAAAAAGACTAGAGTCTTGTACCAAAGCAAAAAGTTTCATTCAAATGATTTGATGGTGTTTCTACATACTAACCTTTGTGGTCCCTCCAAAGTTAGAATTCTTCATGGAGAAATGTACTTATGTTGATCATTTATGATTACTCTAGATTGATATGGGTTTCCTTCTTAATAGAAAAATGTGAAGCATTGGAAAAGTTCAAAAGTTTCAAGGCTATGGTAGAAAATGATAAAGGTTTGAAAATAAAGTGTCTGAGATCTGATAGAGGTGGTGAGTTCACCTCCATGGAGTTCAACACTTTTTGTGAAGAACATGGAATTAGAAGATAGTTATCTACTCCCTGAACCAGTCAACAAAATGGAGTTGCAGAAAGAAAGAATAGAACAATTTTGGATGTTGCTAGAAAAATGATGATAGAAGGAAATGTCCCTCAGAGCTATTGGAGTGAAGCTGTAAACATTGCTATGCATACTTTAAATTGGGTAAATGTTAATGAAAATTTGAGCAAGACCCCTTTTGAGCCATGGTTTGGTTACAAACCTATTGTTAAATATTTCAAGATCTTTGGAAGAAAATGTTATATCAAGAGAGATGATGATATAGGAAAGTTTGATGCAAGAACTAATGAAGGAATATTTCTAGGTTACTCTACTAAAAGAAAGGCCTACCAATGCTATAACAAAAGACTAAGAAAGATGGTTGAAAGTGAAAATATTGGAGTTGATGGGGATTCTATCAAATCATCTAGATATTGTGGATATGATTTAGATAAAGACAATATTAAAAAAGGGAAGAATTTTTAGACAAAAAATAAACTTCAAATTGTGGCATATGTTCCATATGTTCCCATTATTCTGGTAAAGCAACCTCAATTCATTCCAATAAATCAAGTAAGTCAAGAAGCAGAGACAAGTGCAAGTAAAAAAGGAAGATCAAAAGAATTAGAAGTTCAAGAAAATTTCTAAACTCTAAGGTATGTAAAAATAAACCATTCTAAAAGCCAAGTTATATTAGATAAGAATAAATGAGTGCAAACTAAAAGAAATATTACAGAAAAGTACTACTTGATTTCCAAGATTGAAGCTAAAAATGTCACTGAAGCCTACCAAGATGAACACTAGATGGAAGCTATGTAGGAAGAACTAACACAAATTGAAAAGAATCACACGGGGATACTAGTTCCTAGACCTAAAGAAAAAAATGTGATCGGTACTAAATGGGTGTTTTAGAACAAGCTGAATGAACTAGGTGAAGTGGTCCAAAATAAAGAAAGACTAGTATGTAAAGGGAATTCTCAGATGGAAGGTGTTGATTTTGAAGAAACGTTTTTTGTTGTTGCCAAAATCGAAGCTATTAGATTATTTCTTGCTTATGTTGCATACAAGAACTATAAAGTCTATCAGATGGATGTGAAGTCAACATTTCTAAATGGAGAACTAGAAGAAGTATACATTGAACAACTAGATGGATTTCAATTAATTGACATGAAAGATATGGTTTTTCAATTAAAGAGAGCTCTATATCAACTTAAGCAAGCCCCTAGAGCCTTGTATTCTAGATTGGAAAAATACCTATTGATGTTTTGATTCACTAAAGGTACTATTGATAGAAACCTATATTTCAAATTGAATCATGATAAAGAGTTAACTATAGAAGTCTTTGTTGACATCATTTTTGGAGGAGATGACAATCTATGTATGAAGTTTGTTGATGAGATCAGTATGATTAGAGAGATGAAGTTCTTCCTAGGATTTCAAGTGACCCATTTAGACAAGAAAATTTCCATATCTCAATCCAAATATGTGAGAGAGCTACTGAAGAAATTTCGGATGGAAGATTCAAAGACTGTTGGTAGTCCCATGGTGACCGAATGTAAGCTAACACTGAATGATGATTCTCCTAAGGAAAACAAAACTAGATATAGGTCAATGATTGGTGTATTGTTTTATTTAACCTAGAATAGACTAGATATTATGAATGTTGTATGTATGGTTGCCAGATTTCAGACTAATCCAAAAGAATCACATGCGACTATTGTTAAGAGAATATTTAGATATCTAAAAGGAATAGTTGACTTTGGACTTTGGTATCCAAAGGATGATGATCTCACTTTGAGTGCATATACTGATGTGGATTGGGTTGGTGATGTAAATGATAGGAAAAGTACCAGTGGTGATGCTTTCTTCCTAGGGAAGAAGCTAGTGTCCTGGTTGAGAAAAAAGAAAAATTCCATTTCTCTATCTACTTTTGAAGCAAAATATATTACTTCTGGAAACAATTGCACTCAAGTGATATGGATGAAACAAATGTTGAAATATATTAGGGTGGTTTATGAAGATCCTATTGTCTTATACTATAAAAATTCAAGTGCAATAAATATTTCAAAGAATCTGGTACTGCACTCTAAGACTAAACATATATCGATCAAGTTTAACTTTTGGAGGGTGAAAGTGAATGAGAAAGAAGTTAGATTGGAGTATGTGCCTAATAGAGAGAAGATTACATACATCTTTACTATTCAGATTGGAGTATGTGCCTAATAGAGAGAAGATTGTAGACATCTTTACTAAGCCATTTCTGAAGGATACTTTTGAGTATCTTAGAGGAATGCTAGAGGTAATTACCCCTCCTAATAAGAAATAAGAGATTCATTTACTTGCATCAATCCATGAGCTACATTGCTATATTCTAATCCAGATTGATGTTCCCATGGATGCTACTTAGGGGGAGTAGTCAGATGTGTAGATATGTGGTTCATATTGTGTATATGGAAAGGTCATGGATACCTTTTCCATTGATTTCAAAGGGGGAGATGTGCAATGTGAAAAATCCTTTTAAGGGTTGAAGAGAAATTGAGGATCAAAGTTATAACCAAAGGGAAATCAAGTGTGTTGGGTTGATGGTATTTTTCACATCATGTGTTTCCATCAATGCCAAAGGGGGAGATTGTTGGATGTTGTGGATGTGTCATTGATATGTGGTTTTCATTGATTTCAACACTATTATAATTTGGTGTATTAGAGGTTGTATATGTTGAGGATATTGCGAAAGTTGTAAAATAAAGTGTTTCAGGTTCCTAGTGGAACTATGCAAGTTATGAAGGCATCATGTTCTTTACATTGAAGTTCAACTACTGTGGATTAAATGGTTTTTTTTAGTTTATCTAAATCATCTACTTGAAGCTTTAGAGGTCTATTTATAGATTTGATCATGTTGTAGTCTAATAGTATTTTTTTGGTCTTTGTCAATGTTCCTGAGTGAAGTTTGTGTGGTTTTGGAAATCTCAGTTGTTGCAAATGTTTCTCTATTATTTCTTGTTGCACTTGGATGCTTCTAGATCATTCTCTATCTTTGTGGCACATCCACATTGATTGGTGTGCTCGTGGTCAAAGATATTTTCTTGTGTATGATCGGTTTTTCTTTTTCTTGGCCAACATGTTGGTGTTAGCATGTTGTGGATGGGTATGTGCAGGATCATGATGGGCCAAAAAGTGGCAATATGATGGGTATCTGGCTGATGACTTTTTTTAACCCCAAATTGATGAAATGAAAAGGGTTTTTAAAGGAGATTCTCAGCTTTCCACCAATATAAATTATGCCTTACTTTGAATTTAATAAGTAATTAATATTCATTTTCTATTTGAATTACAACTAAAGTCCTTATTGATAGGCTGATTTGAAAACATCTATAGCTTTCAAACAGTATCACATTTTTTGAATCCAAAACATGCATCATATTCTATGCTCCGTATGCTATAGGATTAGAAAAAGAAAAAAATAATTTCATAAAGTTTTGACCAAGGTGGCCAAACATACGAGTTTTTATATTTTTTAAAATTTGTATTAAAAAAATAATAATTAATTATTTAATTGGGAAAAAATTACAAAAAATATGCATCACATCGAGCATGAGTCCTCTACTTATATCTAAAATATTGTAAGAAAATATTATCATTTTATTGTGGTTAGGGTGGTTAGATAGACACCTACTTATTTTTTCCCTGAAATTTAATTACTACTGCATTGAAATTTCAAATTTTCACCAAATAGATTTTTTCTTTTTTTAAAAAAACCTAGTAGTTTAGAAATTAAATTCAATTTTCTAAAAATTATATTCTTACATCTTTTTGAAATAATATACATAAATTATTCAAATTTTTATGTCAAGTTTCCTAACTCTGATTTTTCTAAATTTTTTGCCACTTAAGGCTCTATTTTTTCCATGATCCTGCACATACACGAATCTTCAAGGTGAAATTAATTGAAGTCTTTTTGTGTTGGAGTTGTTAATTTCAGTCCCAACTATCTTGTGGCTGACCTTGGTAGATTCACATCTAAAATTTTATTTGTAAATTTGGGCCAACATTGAAAATATGTTTTATTTTCTTGTCTGACTAAAGTTGTTGATGAAATCTCATGTAGCAGATATATGAGAGTGATTGTTTCATCAAAATAGTGTGTGGAAATTTTTTCTTCATGTGCTCTTATGTGTGTATGTGTGAATATCATTTGATTGCAAAGAAAAGTGTGAAGAAGATCAAGCAAAGTGTGAAGTAGTTTGTGAAGGAGTTTTTTGTGCTTAATTGGAACTATTATCAGGCTTGTACAAAAGCTATTTTCTTAGTTCATACCCTCCAGATTTTAATCCTATTCTATATTGTTGGGTAGTGAGCCCCTTTTGTAATTGAGTTGTGAGCTCTAGGCAGTGTGCCTAAATGCATGTGCAATCCCCTTTATATATTTCATTATACTTTTAGCAGGGTATAATCTTGTGGACTAACATCCACTGTGGTTTTTCTCCTAACAGGGTTTCCAAATAAAAAAAGCTTTGTGTTCTCTTTCTCCCTAATGTCTTAATTGTTTATGGTTAATTGCTCATTCACCAGGTCTATGATTATGTTAAGTTTTAATTTTTTTATCATTCTATGACAACTAATTCACCCCCCCTCTCAATTGTTTATCCTTGTTTTACCAATATATATATATATATATATATATATATATATATATATATATATATATATATATATATATATATATATATATATATATATATATATATATATATATATATATATATATATATATATATATATACAATTGTTCATTCCATACATAAGAAATAACTATCAAAATAAAATTGAGTATATTTAGTATTGAATATAAAACACAAAGGTGGAACCCAAATGAAAACATCAAATGCCAAACACAATGCATATTCATTGATTCCAAGTATTATGCATAATAATTGAATTCCAAGCAATGATGTGCATTCATCCAATACCAAGGTAGAATTTCCGAAGTAAAATCGAAGGATTCAATATCAATGCATAAAGTAGGAAATTAATTAGCATTACCAATATCAAATTCCAAGCATAAAAAGAAACCACTGACATGAATTTAAATTATACAATATCAATTACCAATATAAATAATATTCATTAAATATAAGGTATCAAATTCCAAACCTAAATTATAGCCATTGAATACCATCCATTAAGAATTTTCTTGAAATACCAAACACTAAGCATAACCAATAAATACCAAAAATAAACTTTAATTCATCGAATGGAAAACAAAAAAAAGAATTAGATGTAATACACAAGAAAATGAAACCACAATCTTAAACCTTAATTCGCTACCAGCAATGAGTTTGTAGGGGAGAAAAAGGGCATTTAGCCACCAGGGAAGGCTATGAATGAATGTTTGTGTAGCAAAAAGGAAGCACACTGACCGGGTTAGGTATTGTTTCCATTGACCACCTTCTCATCAATTCTCATTCATATTGTAATCTTAAATGATTTTATCATTACAGAGGTGAATATTACACTTTTGGCACTACTCCATGGCATGAGTCAAAGAAATCCCATGGCCACAGAGTTTAGTGTAGTCATACTTTGGACTAGGATAGGATTCAAGGAAGCTGGGTTACACAGATTGGGGTTTTTTTGAAAAGGATTTAGAAGCTTTCAAGCAAAGAAAGATTAGCTAAGTATGCTGAAATTCAAAATGCATACTGTACTTGGCAACAAAGGGAAGGCACCAAACTCTTGATAGAATGACAAAAGGATGGCGACTCAAGAAATAAAATGACAAGAGAATGCATGTGAACTAGTTTGATAAATAAAATATTTAGAAAATTTCAAGAAAAAGAAGCATGTTGAGTGTAAATCATCATTATCTATCAAAATTTAAGGATTACAGGATTTGCATACAATATATTTTCACTAAGATTATAAATGAAAGGATTAAATCATTAAACAATAAAACAAATAACACTATTACAAGAACGAAGACACGCTTATATTTTTTTTTCCCCAAATTAATTTGATACAGTGCCTTCCTTTGCATATCCTTCTACATTCGCCCCTTCCAAGAATCAATGATGGAATGGAATTCTTTTACAAGAAATTTTCTTCCCAAAACCTAGAATCAATTTTCTCCCAGAATCCCCATTTCCCACAACAAAAACAATATGTGAAATTTTGCATACCAATTTCTCCCTTCCACCTCAAAAAACATAACCCATAATCTCATAAAAAGAGAATATTTACAAGAAGAAGGTTGTTCACTTTTTTTCAAAAACAAAAATCCAATAAAATCTCTAAAAATCCCAAAAAAATATTTTCTTTTTGGACCATCTCTTTATTGTTCTTCATGTGAACTTCCATGAAAAACCCTTCTATTTTTTTTATTTTTTTTTACTATTTATTAATTATAACATTCTATTATTATTTTTATTTTATTATAATATTACATTACAAGTTAAATTTATTATAAACTATGATTGTTAGTAAATACATTTATATTTATCTAACAAAGTACCCTTTTATTTAATAATTTATTTTAATGCATCAAATAATAAAATAAAAGTTTATCAAAAAAATTTAAATTAAAAAAGCTAAATGACAACAACAATTACCTAAATGCTAACCAAGATCAAAAAGAAAGACCAACTAAACATAGACAAACCGACAATACTAATGAGGTATTGGACTAGATACTTAGCCTCTTTGAGGATGATGGCTAGGGTAGGGGATCATGTGCTATCTCTGATCAATTGTTCCATTGGGTTTAAGGCATGCTCATATTAACAATTTAGGTGGAGTCAATGCCTAGTACCTGTAACAAACAAACATCTTTGCACATATATATAATCATCACATACCTAGTGAAAGGAAATTAGAACATCGTAGGGTTCTCATAAGTGAGAAATACGTCATCCTTCCCTCTATTTCTAAATAGCATTTAAAAGCTTCATATAGTATATCAAATAACATCTCATAACATCAATAATCATAAACTATTTCAAAATAAGGTAACACATTCTATTTATAGCATATTCATAAACATGTCACAATCATCGTCAAAATAATCAAACACTAATCAACATCTAGCATAATTATTCCATTAGTCATTAGAATATCCATAAGCATATATCAATATGACAAGTATATCTAAAAGTACATGTGATAAGTCCTAACATAAAATGTCACACATAGTCATGAAAATGATCTAAACATATCATTATTAAAGGTTAGTACTTATTCAAATATCCTTGAATAAAATCATTAAATAGGGGTTATCCTAATCATAAAGCATTAACACCCCTTAGATCATTTACACATAAAGTCATCAACAAGGGTTAGTATTCTAATATCCTAATACACCATTAAAACATATAATCATCATCAAATAGCTCTGAGTCTCATAGTAAACATAAACAAAAAACATCATAAAAAGGTGAATCATGGAGGGGAACTACATCCCCTATGATTTTTCATTTGATGCCTCCCTCTCTCTTTGTGGCATTCCTCTATTTGTACCTTCATTATTTATATATGTTTTAAATATTTTACCTTTTCATTTGTCTTGTCTTTTTCCTTTTGGGTATAATGCGAGGTGTCAAGACATTCAAGTCTCTTCCATGTTGACCCAAAATATTTTCCTTTATCTTTTCATTTTTAAATTTTTTTCTATTGTGGGGATGACGCAAGGTGTCAAGACATTAAAGTCTCTTCCATGTCGACCCAAAATATTTTCCTTTATCTTTTCATTTGTCTTGTGTTTTTCCTTTTAGGGATGACATAAGGCATTGAGACATTCATGTCTCTTCCATATTGAATCAAAATATTTTTCTTTTTGTTCACTCTCTTTGTGTCATTCTTCTTGTTCTATGAGTATCTGGAGAATGATGACAATTCAGAGCTCTCTAAATAACATTGTAGCAAAAACATACTAACCTAGAATCCATGGATCCCTTATTTGATTTTGTGGGGAAAAACCTTTTTCATTATCATTATTCTTGTACAACTCATTCTTCATTGTGTAGTATTCTTACTTAATGTGATGCATCTTTCTCTTTGTGGTTAAATTGGGTGTGATGCCCCTCAAGAACATGATCTCTCTTAGCATATTGCATTCCTCTTAGTGGTTTTATGTGACACAATGCATCCCGTAAGTTGTGTATCTTCAATTCATTGATTGGTCCTCTCTTGGAGATGTTAGGCATAATTTCCCCTAAGTTAATACCTTACATGAACTAAGTGAAACTCATTTGAACATACCTTACACTAACTTGCATTTGCAATAACCGTTATATGGCCACCTTGCATAACACACTTTTCTTTCCTATCGTTCCATCTTGTTTGCTCATGGGTGTCAAGCATACAAAGCTTTGCTTGCCTCATGAAGCTCAAAATTCATTATTTTGTAGTGCCTTATCAAATTTATCACAAGGTATAACTTTGGTATGGTTATCGTATAGGAGCCAAACTTAGGAATTACTTTCCCATAGCCACTTGATCATCTATGTGAGTTCATACCATCACGTGTGTATGTGTCTCACTAGTGGATCATCTAGTCAATACCAAATTCCACTAGCCCTTATCAACATGTGTTAGTTTGCATAGTGGGCATCACATTCCACTTGTAAATGTTTCTTGAACAAATAGCCTAGACTAGATCAATAGTGTGTAGGAAAAATGGTCAAAGCTTAATCCATCCCTTCTTTCATTTTTATTTAGTTTATGCCTTTGGCAGTGTATGCTTGTTCCTTGATGTTGCTCCTTATATCATTTTCATGTATGTCCTCTTGTGCCTATGTTGGTCGGCTATAGGATCTTGATCATGGAAGCGTTTCCATCTCCTTCGATCTCTTTGTCATCCAATATTGCTCACATC
Source organism: Sequoia sempervirens (assembly GCA_007258455.2). Lineage (NCBI taxonomy): Eukaryota > Viridiplantae > Streptophyta > Pinopsida > Cupressales > Cupressaceae > Sequoia > Sequoia sempervirens. The sequence continues at coordinate 683,166,921 of VDFB02281492.1, forward strand.
AGTACACTTGGACCCTACTTGATGTGATTTTGTCTACTTCAGTGTGAGTTTGAAGTAGTTTCATCCTCTCACTAAAGCAGGGGCTAAATGTAATGACATAAAATGTATACCCTTATATTTTTGCACTTGTTTAGGCCCTCCTTATTAAATTGAGCATAATTTTTCCTTGATTTACTATTGTAATTTATTTAACATATTCACATTAGGTCTTGGGCCCTTTTAAACTAAATGAACTTAATTATACTTTATTTGGGGTCTTGTAAAGTGTACCTTTACACTCACACTAATCCAGGGACCCATTAATAAATTGGCCTTCTTTATGCCTCATTTTGTCCTATTTTACATCCACTATCCTTAATTAATGCATCTTTCCAAGGATAATCCCAACATAAGCCAACATCCAATCATAATTCATTTTTTTTTGGATTATATGGTCCATATTTAGTGATCTAGAACTCATATGCCACCTTGGGTGTATGGGTCCCACCTAAGTTTTGGGGCCCCTATCTTGATTAACATTAATCTAAGAATTTCATGAAAAATGCATCACAAAGCCTCATCTAATGGGATGAGCATATGCCACTTATGGAATATGAGTCCCATGTGGCTTAAACCTAAATTAAATTCAAATTCTTGGTAGGACTTATTCTCCTAGATCTGATGACGGCTCAAGTAATGTTATAATTTTGGGAAATTTGGCATAAAAAAATATAGATACAAGGTTATTTCTATCATTTTTCACCTAGCATGTTTTTAAGTTACATAGCACCTTGATTATTCATGCATTATAGCAAATTGGAGATTACAATAGCATTCAAGAGCCGATTATCAAGTGTTTTAGAGAATTATTCAAGCATCAAGCATTATGTTTGTTTTTGAGCTAGCATTTGTGATGTAGGGTTTTATGATTCAATAAATAACTCAATTCAAGAACTCTAGCATTCAAGAAATAGTAAAGATCTACATGTGTATGCATAAGATCATCATGGAAAAAAAAAGTTGTTAAGTGGCAAAATTTTTAGAAAAATTAGAGTTAGGCAACTCGACATAAAAATTTGAGTAAGTTATCTATATTATATCAAAAATATGTAACAATAGAATATGTAGAAAATTGAATGTATTTTCTAAACTACTAGGTTTATTTTTATTTTTTCAAATCTATTTGGGGAAAATTTGAAATTTTAATGCAGTATTACTTAAATTTTAGGGAAAAAATTAAGAAGTGTCTATCTAACCACCCTAACCATAATAAAATGATAATATTTTTATAAGATTTTAGATATAAGTAGAGGACTCATGTCCCGATGTGATGCATATTTTTTTGTAATTTTTTTCCAAGTAATAATTAATTATGAATTTTTTATTACAACTTTAAAAAAATATAAAAACTCATATGTCTAGCCACCTTCACTTGGCAAAAACATCATGAAATTATTATTTTTTAAATCCTATAGTATGTGAAGCATTGAATGTGACACATGTTTCAAATTCAAAAAATGTAATACCATTTGAAAGCTATAGATGTTTTTCAATCAGCCTATCAATCAGGACTTTAGTAATAATTCAAATAAAAAATGAATAATTATTTATTAAATTCAAAGTAAAGCATAATTTATATTGGTGGAAAGTTGAGAATTTACTTTAAAAACTATTTTCATTTCATCAATTTTGGGTAAAAAAAGAGTCATCAGCCACATACCCTACACATACCCATCATATCACCACTTTTTGGCCTATCATGATTCTACACATATCCACATGTTTTGGAGCCATTTCATACATGTTTGAAACACTTTATTTCAAAGGTTTGGTGAGTTGCAACATATCATTTTTTTCATTAATCATTCCTCCTTTCTATTTCATTTCATTTCAAGGTTTGATTACCAAAACAAGGTTTAACAAAGGAAAACCCCTTTCTACTAACAAATCAACAGTTTTACCTCTCTTTAGTTTGTGATGTATAGGCCTAGGTTGAAGATACATTGAAGAGAAATATTGTAATAAGTTGCCAAGGTTACAAACTTATCAAAGTTGTCACCTTATTTACAAGAATACTTAAAGGAATCTACAAAGAATAATTCAACATTTCAGATCTAGAGTCTCAATAATACACCACTTCTTGTGTACGAGTCCCAATATAGTGAGATTTCTAGATTTCAAGAGTTCCAGACTTGTCACTACCAAATTTATGTTCTTGCCTAGAATCCCTAATCTAGGACTAAATCACCTGACCTAGTGTATGAGTCCTAGTGTGCATTAAATTCATTATTTTTAAGATTTTAGGCCTTCATTCAAGCTTCTATAGGTTTCTAGGTGCCTCTCTATACTTTTCAATTCTAATATTCATTTTTACATTCATTTGTAGGTCATATCTTCAAGTCTTTCACATCATTAGGTTTGATCTTTAATTCTTGCATGTTACTTGTCTTTCCAATCCCTAGCTTGGTGGTGAACCTCCTTTTATTCCTTAATCAAACCCTGTGATACCTTGTTGCATGGTATTTTTCCCCCAATTCATCCATGGATTGAGATCTATAAGGTTTCCTTGAATGAAACAATAGTGAAATAGGAAACCTATCCTTGTGCTCCATTTGCTCAAAGGTGGGGCACCCTATTTTTATTGGTAGATTATAAATACAAGGTATTTTTATCAATTCAAACCTAGAAGCAAGAACAAACTATGAAATCATTCCTAGAGAAAATATTATTATTGAGAGCATTGAAGGGAAGATTTATCAAGCATCTACAACAACCATCAAGATCATATCATCATGTCAAGATTCATGTTTGTTCATATTATATTTTGGAGCTAACATTGTGACATAGGTTTCAAGCATTTAATCAAGCATTCAATCATAAAATTAAGTAAGCATTCATGCTAATTCATGAATAATTCAATCCTTAGAGAGATGTGTTAGATTTTATCCCTCTCAGAGTAGCCATTAAGGGTTTCGTGAGTTATGAAATAACATTGTTGCAGTAGTTGAAGAAGCAAGAAGTAAATACTAGTTGAGAAACATAAAAGTAAATGAGATGGAAGGTGTGCCTGGAGGAATTTTTATGAAAGATCAGAAGGCAACTCAAGGAATTGTGAAAAAGCCAGAAAATAAACAGCCTGGTAAGAATGAAGAGAAGCTTGTCCAAAAGGAAAAGGTTTAGGAATTACATAAAGAGATACAAGTGCCTGACCAGCCTAGTAAGAAGGAAAAAGAAGAAAACAAAGGAGAAACATTGGAACTAAAGAAGGTTGTTAAGGTGGAGGGCTCTTCTTTTGACTTCACTCATGCATTATCCCAAGTAAAAATGTTTGTCCCGGCTACTTGAGATGATGAAAATTAAAGAATATAGAGATACTGTTGTTCAATTGATTACAAATGGGAATGAAAAACATATGAATTCTGAAAGCAAAGTAGCTATTAAAATAGTTAGTAGATAGGAAAAGATAAATATCCCAGAGGTCTGCTTGAGTGATGTATTATCAACTCCCCCTCAAGTGGATCCATTTTTTACTACATTGCTTATAAATAACAAACTATTGAGAAATTGCATGATAGACTCTGGTGCTACTATAAATATCATGCCAGTAGGAGTTATGAAGCAACTTGACATGTGGGTTGATACATGTGAAGGGAAATGCTATGCAATGGATAACAGAACTATTCCTGTGGTAGGAATTATTAAAGGAGTTGAAGTCAAGCTAGCTACTAATCAACAGGTGGCTTATAATATAGATATCACAGTGATTAATACTCCTCCACAATTTGGTATGCTTCTGTCAAGACAGTGGACAATAGTAGTTGGAGGAAATGTCCAGTTTGATTTATCTTATGCTACTATTCCAATGAATGGTTAGGAAGTCAAGTTGTATAGAGAACAAAGAATGCACCAGCTTGTTGACTATGTGCCACAAGATCAGATCAATTATTTTTGTGATGTTGATCTTGGAAGTTTTAAGATTGAGCCTGCCCAGCCAAAATTAATTAGTAGTGATCCAATTGAAAAACATGTGGCACAAGGCTGCAATGAAGTGTGGAAAATGAATTTTGATGGAGCATGCAGCCAAGAAGGTAATGGAACTGGAGTTGTATTTGTTTCCCCTAAAGGTACTAATTTTAAATATTCATTCTTGTTGGCATGTGAATGTACAAATAATGTGGTAGAGTATGAAGCTTTATTGATAGGTTTGAACATAGCTGTGAAACACAAGATTAAGTTGCTAACTATTTTTGGTGATTCTGAGTTTGTTGTTTCACAAATTAAATCTAAGTATGTAGCAAAGCACAAAAGATTAAAGCAATATAGGAATGCTCTATTGGACACAATTGAACTATTTGATGCCTTTTCAATTAAGTGGATTGATAGATCAAAGAACATAATGGCTGATTTCTTAGCAAATGTGGCACTCAAAAGAGATGATATCACATTGGCTGGGGTTTCACAGATTGATTTCAAAACAAGGCCTACTGTTCCTAATAACATCTACAGTTGGCAAGTCTTTAATGATACTAAACTTTTGAAATTCCTCAATTCTATAGATCAGTATGAAGCCTAGGAAATTGACTTCAATGCTTTTGTTGAGGAAGTAGATGGGAAGCAAACAGTGTTTGGCAAAGAGGTCTTACAGCTCAAAACAAATAAGCTTCCTAAGGGCTTGGTGGCATTAGAGAGGCTATATGATGGAAATGATCGGTCCCTCATGAAGCAAGAACCAGTCAGGAGGGAAGATATTGAAGAAATTAATTTAGGGACTGAGATAGTACCAAGAAAGGTGTACATAGGCAAGAGGATAAGCTCCACAATTAGAAGAATGTTGATATAGTTGTTGAGAAAATATAAGCATGTGTTTGCTTGATCTTATGAGGATTTAAAAGCATATAGGGAGGATTTATTTCAACATTAAATACCATTGAAGCCAGATGATAAACCATTCAAATAGAAGAAAATGCCCATAAATCCAACACTAGAGCCTAAAATGCAAGAAGAGTTGACAAAGCTCAGAGATTGAGGAATTATAAAACCAATCAGGCACTCAATGTGGGTCTCAAACTTGGTCCCTGTGAGGAAGAAAAATGGAGACATCATATTTTGCGTGGATTTCATAAATCTGAACATGGCATCTCTTAAAGATAATTATCCTCTACACAATCTGGAGGCTATATTGCACAAAGTGATAGGGTGTGAGCTGTTTTCAATGATGGATGGGTTTTCATGGTACAACCAGGTTAAAGTCAAAGAATCTGAGCAATATAAGACATCATTTACAACTCCTTGGGGAACATATGTATACAAAAGAATGCCATTTGGTCTCACTAATGTAGGAGCGACCTTCCAAAGAGCTATGGATGTGGCTTTTGCAGATTTAATTAATGCTACCATGGTGGTGTACTAAGATGACCTGACTACTTATTCGAACAAGGCTAAAGATCATGTGCAACATCTGGAAAAGATATTTATTAAAGCCCTAGAATATGGTATCAGTTTAAATCATAAGAAGTGTCATTTTAGAGTCACAGAAGGAAAGCTCTTTGATGCAGGAGCATCTAGTGGTGTAAGGGCAATCTTGCATCACCCAAAAATAGTTAAATTTCAAGTTTCTCAGTTTTTAGATGTTTTTATATTTTTGGATACCCTTTTTTCATAATGAAATTCCTAATTTACGATTTTTATTTTCTATTCCTAGGTTGAAAGATATTACAGTTTTAGTTTCCCACATTTACACTTGAAAATCTTCCGAGTTGGATTTGAGGCACTTAAAGCTCCCGAAATGGCCCCAAAACTTTTTAAAATTAGCATAGCAATTTCAAGTGCGTTCTTGACTTCGATACCTTTCCAACGGTTCAAACGGTTCATGAATCGAAGCCCCAGATCAAAAGTTATGGCCCCGGGAAGTTGGCGCACTTTCTAGAGGATACAATTGCAAATGCTCTTTTGAAATTCAAACTTCATGTTGTAAAATTTCGGCGCCAAACCACCTAAACTAAAATTTTAATGTTGTTTTGGCTCCAAAATAATGAGCAGCTCTATTTATGGGCGGGTTTCTAATTTTTGGGTAGCTTTTTGGGGACAAGTTCGCATATTACGAAAGGGTTATTATGTAGCTTCCTGTAACTTGCATGTGTTATAGAACTTGGGGATTGAGATCCTCTCCATGTAAGAAGCTCCATTTTCTCAATAATAAAATTTCTCTTGTTTGTGGGTTATTGTCTATGTCTCAGGCTGTGCCGTCATCAAGTGGTATCAAAGCAGGTTTTCTTGAGCGTGTGGAAAAATCGCCAATCATGAGGCAGTTCACACCAGGACCGTGGTTGTGGGTCAAGGTCAAGAAAGATGCCTCCAAGAGTGATGCCTGGTAGGTGTGGTGGTGCCAGATGTGGTCGAGGTGGTAGAGATGCTGGTGGAAAAGATGCACTAGTAGCCCTCCAGAGATAGATTGATGTGTTACAAGAGTAGTTGAGAAGAGGGTTAAACCCAAGGGAGGAAAGTGAGGATGAAGGAGAGGAAGAAGGTTCAAATGTAGAAGAGGAAGAAGAAGCAATTGATCAAGACCAAATGCAGCTAATAAGGGACATTTCGAAGATCAGGAAAAGACCTAGAGCAGTGAAGGAAAAGAGCTAGAGGAATATTTTGAGTATGAGGAAATAGAGGATCCATATCGAGTTAAGTTTGCAAAAATGAAGCTGAAGGGCCATGCCAGTATTTGGTGGAAAGAGGTCCAGTTGGAAAGAAATTGAAGAGAAAAGTGAAGATCACCAGATGGGATTGCATGGTAGAGAAACTGAAGAAGCAGTTCATACCAGTGGACTATGAGTTAGATCTGTTGAAGAAATTGCAAGGGTTGAAGCAAGGAAGCAGATGCATGAAGATGTGCTAATGTTTTACAAGATAATCATCGAGAATAAGGTCCACCACAGAGGCCATGTCAGGAAAGGAAGTAGCACGATATCTTAATGGAGTTCTGACCCAGAAAATTCCCGAGGAGTTAAGCCTAGTCAGAATGACCACCATTAGGATGTATATGTTGAGGTTTGCTCTAAAGAACGGAAGAAACTAAGCAGGGAATTTGATGGCAAACAAAAGAAGGATAGGGGAGTCAAAGCGGAAGGGGCAATGGAAGACCTTCAGGAAGTCAAAATGATGACGAAAAGAAAAGTGAAGATTTGGGTACCAACCAAAGCCAAAGGAATGACAACTTCTACCACCCTCGTGATCAAAACAGTGGTGATCAAAGAGGTAGAAGACGAAGGAGATATGGACAAGGATCTGGAAGAGGTGGTTTCAGAGGAACATGTTTCTAGTGTGGTGAAGAAGGGCATCGAGCTATGAATGTCCACAATACCAAGGAAGGGCAGACAAAAGGCCAGAAGGTCGTGGAAGGGTTGCGCATGCAGATGAGGAGGCCCAATCTGAACATTCAGATGATGCTGAAAAGGGAGAAGCCTAGTGATTAGGAGAGCCCTAGTGACTGAAGAAAAGGAATTGGAATAGAGGAAGAATTTGTTTCGCACAAGGTGAAAGTGTGAAGGAAAATGTTGTGATGTCATTATTGATGGTGGAAGCACTGATAATCTGGTGTCAGAGGAGATGGTCACAAAGTTGAAACTAAAATAGGGAAAGGCACCCATCATAATAAATTTCTTGTTTTGAAATTTTCAAGGTTTTGATCAATGGCGATTTTTCGTAAAGAGTTCAAGATCGGGGAGCTACCATGATGGGGTACTGTGATATCATCCCCATGGATGCATGTCACATGTTGTTAAGGAAGTCGTGGCGATTCGATGGCCCGAGAAACTATACACCATTGCAGCATATTACTGACCGAGAGGTGGGACATGCACAAGTTGAAACCCCGAAGGCAGAAGAAATGTATTCAGTAGTGCTGGTGACTGCATGCGAATTCCGGTAGAATTTTTTAGAAAGTATGAGAGAGCATGGCGTGTATTTATGAATTGATTCCTGAAGTGAGTAAGGAGGATAGTGAGAAGGTTACAGAGTTTACGGGATGTTGGATGAGTTTCATGATATTGTTTTGGTAATGTGCACGAGTTTTACACCAATAATGAGAATCAGTCCTTCAATTGATTTGATTCCTAGACAGTTTTAAATAAGAGCAGCTCATAGAATGACTCCAAGAAAATAGGGAGTTAAGCGAACCCGTTAAGGTTGTTGAGAAAGAGGTTTGATGTCTGGGGAGAGAGTTTGAGTCCATGTCACATTACACATGATACTAGCACCAAGAAGGATGGGGAGTGGAGGGGATATTACATTTTGATTTTACGGCCATAAATAAGATGAAACAACAAATGAAGTATAGATTTCCCCTACCAAGGATGCATTTGATGGAATTTTGTTTGAGTGGAGCTTAGTACTTCACAAAGATTCATTTGAAGAGTGGTTATCACCAAATCTAGATTCAAGAGGGAGACGAATGGAATACTACCTTCAAGACCAAAGAGGGCCTGTACGAGTGGTTAGTCATGCCTTTTGGGCTAACCAATGCACCGAGCACATTCATGTGGCTCATGAACAAAGATACTAAAAAGAATTTCACAGGAAGTTTTGTTGGTATTATTTTGACAATAAGATGTTGGATGAAATTTGATGCATATTTGAAGAGCCTTTAAGAGGTTAAGAGAAGAGAAACTATTGATTAATATGAAGAGTACAGTTTTGTGAAGAGGGAGTTAGTGTACTTGGGGTTTGTTGTCTCAGTGAAGGTCTCAAGATGGACCTAGAGAGGTGAAGGCTATTATGGAATGGCGGCTACCCCAAGAACAGCTACGAGGTGAAATCTTTCCATGGTTTGGCTAGTTTTTATAGAAAGTTCATTAGAAACTTCAGTAGTATTTGTGGACCCCTGACTCAAACAATGAGAGGGGATAGAAAAGAATTCAAGTGGAGCATTGGAGCAGCAAAAATTTTTGTTGTTGAGCGAGAGGTGATAGAGCAACCTATTCTAGCCCTCCTAGATTTCAACAAGGTGTTTCAGGTGGATTGTGATGCCAGTGGTTGTGCCATTAGAGTAGTATTGAGCCAAGAAGGTAAGCCCATTGCCTATTTTAGTGAAAAGTTAAATGATGCCAAGAAAAAGTATTTTGTATATGATCAAGAATTTTATGCAATAGTTCAAGCATTAAAGAAATGGAGACATTATTTGTTGCCAAAGGAATTTGTTCTATAGACTGATCATCAGGCCTTGCAGTACCTAAATAGTAAGGGAAAATTAAATCAGAGGCATATGAAATGGGTAGAGTTTTTGTAGAGTTATACCTTTTTTTTGAAACATAGGAGTGGGAAGTCAAATAGGGTTGCAGATTCCTTCAGTAGGAGGCATACATTGATGACAAAGATGCAAATTGAAGTGGTTGGGTTCAATGAAGTCAAGACACTGTATGCAGAAGAACCTAATTTTGCAGAGGGTTGGAAAGTTTGAAAGGAACCTATTATAGTGGACAGGACAAGGTGGCTGGATTTCATAATCCAGGATGGCATGTTATTTAAGGGAAGTCAATTGTGTATCCCGAGGAGTTCTATGAGGGAGAACCTGATAAAGAAGAAGAATAGTGGAGGAATGGCAGGACATTTTGGTCAGGATAAGACCATTGCCATTATAAGTGAGCATTATTATTGGCTTAAGTTGTCACAGAATGTGAAGAAGTTAGTACAAAGCTGCAGGGTATATCAAATGGCTAAAGGAGTGAGCTAGAATATAGGCTTATATCAGCCCTTACCTCTAGCAGAGAGGTCCTGGGAGGATATAAGTATGGACTTTGTTCTTGGTTTGCCAAGGACACAATGAGGGAATGATTTAGTCTTTGTGGTGGTTGATAGCTTTTCGAAGATGGCACATTTCATTCCATATTAGAAGACCCATGATGCAGTCCACATTGCTGACTTTTTCTTCAAAGAGGTGGTGAGGCTACATGGTCTGCCAAAGAGTATTGTTTTAGATTGTGAGACCAAATTTGTGGGGTATTTTTGGAGGACCTTGTGGAAGAAGCTGAAGATAGAGCTAAAGTTTAGTTCTGCACACCATCCACAAACAGATGGACAGACAGAGGTTGTTAACAAGAGTCTCGGTAACCTACTGAGATGTTTGGTAGGAGATAAACCCAAGGGATGGGACTTGATCTTACCCCAGGCAGAATTTTCTTACAACAATTTTGTCAACAGAAGCATTGGTAGATCACCATTCCAAATTGTGTATGGAGGTAGCCCCAGAACAGCTCCAGAATTGAGGAAGATGGACCAAGAGAAGAAAATAAGTGCTGAAGCTGAAGATTTTACAGAACACACCAAGGATATACATGAGAAGGTAAGAGAACATATTAACAAGATGAATATGCAGTATAAGGCTAAGGCAGATCAGAAGAGGAGGTATAAGGAGTTTTAGATTGGTGATGAAGTGATGGTCCACTTGAGGAAAGAAAGGTTTCCAGTGGGAACATATAACAAATTAAAGATGAAGAAGTTCAATCCTTGTAAAATTTTGAAGAGGCATGATTCAAGGAATGCATATGAGGTAGAGTTTCCGGATGGATTCAACATTTCCCCTGTGTTCAACATTTCAGATTTGAAAGAGTATCATGAAGGTGGCGCAGAGGAATTACCAATGATGGAATAGTGTGGGATTCCAGTACCTACTTCAGTAAAGGAGGAGATTGAGGAAATCTTGGATAGTCGTGTGGGAAGGAGTACCAGAAACAAGCAGTATAAAGAATATCTAGTGAAATGGAGAGGAAGACCCGTGGAAGATTCATCCTAGCTATCTAAGGCAGTGGTTGACCATTTGGGTTTTCCTCCACCATCTGAGATGTCACAGGGTCACTTCTCAAATTACCCTGGGTGTCTGATGCAGGAGCATCTAGTGGTGTAAGGGCAATCTTGCATCACCCAAAAATAGTTAAATTTTAAGTTTCTCAGTTTTTAGATGTTTTCACATTTTTGGATACCCTTTTCGCAATAATGAAATTTCCAATTTACAGTTTTTATTTTCTATTCTTGGGTTGAAAGATATTGCAGTTTTAGTTTCCCAGATTTGCACCTGAAAAAATCTTCTTAGTTGGATTTGAGGCACTTAGAACTCCCGGAATGGCCCCGAAACTTTCCAAAATTGGCGTAGCAGATTTTGAGCGCATTCTTGACTTTGATACATTTCCAACAGTTCGTGAATCGAAGCCCCGGATCAAAAGTTATGGCCCTGGGAAGTTGGCACACTTTCTAGAAGATACATTTGCAAATGCTCTTTTGAAATTTGAACTTCATGTTGTAAATTTTGGGTGCCAAACTGCCTAAACTCAAATTTGAATGTTGTTTTGGCTCCAAACTAATGAGGAGCTCTATTTATGGGCAGGTTTCTAATTTTTGGGTAGCTTCTTGGGGACAAGCTCGCATATTACGAAAGGGTTATTCTGTAGCTTCCTGTAACTTGCATGTGTTGTAGAACTTGGGGATTGAGATCCTCTATATGTAAGAAGCTTTTTTCCTGAATAATAAAATTTCTCTAGTTTGTGGGTTATTTTCTATGTCTCGGGTTGTGCCCTCATCACTCTCAGGAAATATAGTTTCAAAGGAGGGAGTTAGAATAGATCCTTAGAGGGTTGAAGCTATTGATAAAATGTCTATTCCAAAAATTGTCAAGGCTATACAATCATTCTTTGGACAAATTAATTTTGTTAGGAGATTTGTTTCTAATTTTGTTGAGATCATTAAGCCCATATCAAAAATGTTGAAGAAATGACAGAAAATGGAATGGACTGCAGAGGCCTTGGATGCTTTTATATCTATCAAAAGGGCCATCAAGGAAGCTCCTGTCCTTAAATCTCCAGACTTTACAAAGCCTTTTTAGATATTTTCATTTGTTTCAATGCATACTATTGTTGCTATTATGTTACAAAAGAATGAGGATGGTCATGAACATCATGTGTCTTTCTTTAGTAAATCATTACAAGGGTCTGAGCTGAAGTATGATATAATGGAAAAACAAGAATTTGCTTTAGTAAAAGCCACAAAAGCCTTCAGACCATATCTTGTTGGAGCAAAGGTGATTGCTTATGTCTCTCATGCATCTGTCAAGGATATTCTGACACAATCTAAAGTTATAGGAAAAATATGTTGATGGATTAACAAACTCCAAGAGTTTGACATGGAGATACAAATTACTAAGCTAGTGAGAGGACAAGGCTTGGCTAGGCTGATGGCATAATCAAATATTGAAGCAAGTCAAGTCTGTAATGTAGAAGAAGGGATTGCAACTGCGAGCATTGAGCATACTCCTTGGTACACTAGTATCATGCACTATCTTAAATACATGAAGTGTCTAGATGGATTGAGTGACATCCAAAAGAGAACTTTGAAGTTGCAAGCATCAAAATATGTTTTCATGGATGGAGATCTATTTTTGAAAAGTAGGGATGGTATACTGTTATTATGTCTAGATGAGTCACAGGCTAAGCATGTCTTGAGAGAAATGCGTGAAGGATTTTGTGGAGGACATTATTCAGCAAAGACAATTGCACACAAAATTCTCAAGGTAGGTTATTATCGGCCAAAGGTTTTTAATGATTCTTTTACACATGTGAGAAAATGTGAGGCCTACCTAAAGTTCTCTGGAAAATTGAAGTATCAAGGTGCTTTTCCACTTTGACCCTTGCAGGTTGATGCCCCTTTTCATCAATGGGGAATTGACTTCATTGGGGAGATACAGGAAAGGTCAAGTGGAGGATACAAGTGGATACTAGTTGCCACTGATTATTTTACCAAGTGGGTGGAAGAAATCCCAACTAAACAAGCCACAAGTAAGGTGGTGAATAATTTTTTGATGGACAACATTATCACCAGATTTGGTACACCATTGAGATTAATCAGAGACAATGGGATGTGTTTTAGGTCTGATGAGTTCAAAAGCTTTTGTGCTACTATGGCATTACTATTTCTTATGCAGCTCCTTATCATCCACAAGCCAATGGACAAGCAGAGTGTAGCAATAAGAGTCTTTTGAAGATTATAAGGAGGATGCTAGGTCAGAACAAGAATGCTTGGGATTCAAAATTGAAACTAGTTGTGTGGGTTGATAGGATTACTGTTAAAAAGGCAATTGGAAAGTCCCCATTTGAATTGGTGTATGGAGCATAGGCCAAGATTCCTTTGCAGAATTTGTTACCAGTCTACAACTTTGTTCTTCAGGAAGATTTGGATGTTCCTAAACCTATGGAGGAAAGAATGGAGCAATTGTTTGAACTTGATTAAGTAAGGAGAGAGGCCCAAAGTCAAAACATGAAGTTATAGACACAGATGAAGTACCTTTTTGACAAGAAGGAAAAAGATAGAAAATTTGAAGAGAATGACTTGGTATTGATGTGGAATGCAAGATGTCAGGAGAAGGGCAAGCATGGTAAGTTTGAAGCTTTGTGGCTGGGACCTTTTGTTGTTTTGGAAAGAAAGGTGAAGACTCGTACTATCTACAAAATATGGCTGGTGAAGATCAGGAATTGCCTATTCATTGGCAACTCTTGAAGAAATTTTTCTCTTGAGAAACATAGAGGATTATGGGTTGCTAGTGCATGGACAACTCTTGCTTATCCTCTTTAAAATTATTTTCCATGCAAAGTAGTTTAGGATTTCATCCATCTCCATTTCACTCTCATTTTCTATTCATCTCCATCTTGCATTCACTTTCCATTCATTTCCATTTCCTTTGACTTCATGTCTGTTCTCTGGCTCATCATTTTGTGTCTGGTCTGCTCACCCAAAGATTCTAAATCCTTGCAATGATCTCACTATCATTCATCCCCAGACGGAGCCACTGTTGGGACTGTCAAAATATGATTCTTTTACATGTTGTTCATTCTCATAATCTTCTAGATTGGTCCTACCTTGTGTGTAATTTTTCTCTCTTCATACCATTTTTCTTGCATTTTTCCATGTTGCCCCATTGAATCCTTTGTGTCATGCATTTTTCACATTCTGGTCTATGTCGGTGTGACAGCATTAAGGTCTCCCCAATCCATTCTTCTACTTGCAAATGTCTATGTTGCCTATCGGCAAGATGTTTCCTGTGTCACGACAATTGGAGTTTATCCACTGGAGGCTATTGGTAGGACACTTCTTTTGTTTCAGTGACAAAATTGATTCATATCGGCATAGGTCATACTGTCGATATATGGTCATAGCGAATTTTTCGTGTCTTACAAATTTTTTCATGTTGGCTTTCTTTGGTAGAGCTTGGAGTTATCGATATTGTGTCTCAGCGAGGTCTTCTTTTCTTGCCAAACGGTGGTGTAAGGATGGTCTTTTTAGTGTAATTTTTGTCCTAGGTGGAAGCTCTCACCGAGCTCATCATGTTTCACTGACTGGTGGAGCAGAATATATCCTATCGGTATGAGTTAGAACTTTCAGCCTATGGTCTTGGTGAACTTGATGTGTCTCCCCGACTTGTGCATGGAAAGGTTCATCAGTGAGAGTCAGGTGGTTGGGCTAGCATCTTACCAAAATTAGGATGTCTCAGCGATAGGTACACTATGGGATCTCTTTGGCATCAGTGAAGATCTGTGACAGGAGGTATTGGCGAGTAGCATTTGTCTCACTGATGGAGCGCTAATGATTTCTTTCAAATGGCTTTCGGTGAGAGGTAATGCTATCGATATAAGGTGTCGACGAGTGACCTTCGGTCTTGTCGACTTTGCACATGAAGTTTCTATCAAAGGGCGTTTCGGTGAGACTAGGATGACTTCGGAGTAAGTCTTAGCGAATACATATGGGTCTCATTGATGGAACTTAAGGAGGGCTTTTGTCGGTGAGAAAATCTAGATGTCTTGGCGAGGATGAATTTAACAAAAGATACTGCTTAGTGTGACTTATTTGCTTTTGGTGTGTGGTCTTGGTGAGCCCATCGAGTCTTGCTGACAATACCAAATGGATTTCTTTTGGTGAAAGGGTTGGCATGTGGCCTTGGTGAGCCCGTCGAGTCTTGCTGACAATACCAAATGGATTTCTTTCGGCGAAAGGGTTGGAATTCTCTTGGAAAAAAGGTGTGTGCTCGGGGCTTTCAGTATAACAATATAATCTGCAAGAGGTCTCCCCAAGAATGATAAGTTACAACAAAATTTGTGTAGATGTGTGCCTTTGGTGAAACATTGTATGATCTATGAGAGGTCTCCATGATATCTGAAGGTTACGGCGAAAGCGAATAAAAAAAAGATGCATTTAGGTGAAACATAACGTTGGCTCTAAGACATCTCCCTGACAGTCAATGGTCAAGGTGAAACGGAAAGAGCATGGGAAACAATTAATGAGTGAATTGCCTTTGGCATAGCTATTACATTGTCTCACCGACTGTTGTAGCAGAAAATATCCTATCGGTATGAGTTAAAACTTTCAGCCTATGGTCTTGGTGAACTTGATGTGTCTCCCCGACTTGTGCATGGAAAGGTTCATCAGTGAGAGTCAGGTGGTTGGGCTAGCATCTTACCGAAATTAGGATGTCTCAGCGATAGGTACACTATGGGATCTCTTTGGCATCAGTCAAGATCTGTGACAGGAGGTATTGGCGAGTAGCATTTGTCTCACTGATGGAGCGCTAATGATTTCTTTCAAATGGCTTTCGGTGAGAGGTAATGCTATCGATATAAGGTGTCAACGAGTGACCTTCAGTCTTGCCGACTTTGCACATGAAGTTTCTATCAAAGGGAATTTCGGTGAGACCAGGATGACTTCGGAGTAAGTCTTAGCGAATACATATGGGTCTCATTGATGGAACTTAAGGAGGGCTTTTGTCGGTGAGAAAATCTAGATGTCTTAGTGAGGATGAATTTAACAAAAGATACTACTCGGTGTGACTTATTTGCTTTTGGTGTGTGGTCTTGGCAAGCCCGTCGAGTCTTCCTGACAATACCAAATGGATTTCTTTTGGTGAAAGGGTTGGCATGTGGCCTTGGCAAGCCCGTCGAGTCTTGCTGACAATACCAAATGGATTTCTTTTAGCGAAAGGGTTGGAATTCTCTTGGCAAAAAGGTGTGTGCTCGGGGCTTTCAGTATAACAATATAATTTGCAAGAGGTCTCCCTAAGAACTATAAGTTACAACAAAATTTGTGTAGATGTGTGCCTTCGGTGAAACATTGTATGATCTATGAGAGGTCTCCATGATATCTGAAGGTTACGGCGAAAGCGAATAAAAAAAAGATGCATTTAGGTGAAACATAATGTTGGCTCTGAGACATCTCCCCGACAGTCGACGGTCAAGGTGAAATGGAAAGAGCATGGGAAACAATTAATGAGTGAATTTCCTTTCGCATAGCTATTACATTGTCTCACCGACTGTTTCACTGGTGAACAACAGAAATATAAATCCTATGGCCGACATGTATCTATTTGAAGACCGTTGCTGGCCGACTTGTTTGGAGCCTGATTTCTATGGGAGGCCGACATGATTTTCCAATTTGTTTTATTTCTCATGCTGGTGTATAAATAAGCATTTTGTAATTGAAAAAATGAGGATCACGAGCTATTAGATTTCAATACATAGCAAGTAGATACAGTAGAGTAAAATTATCAGATCAGAGACTATTGTTGCATGATTTCATAATGGAGGTATTTATGAAATTCAGTTGATGTTGTTGCATTTTTCTGGTGTCAATTGTCTGTTGAATGTAATTAAAATACTGCTAAGTTGTCTCCATGATTGAGGCTTTTTGATTGTTTAAATTGACATAACAAGTTTATGTTCAATTTTTCAATGCACATTTGTTGTATCTGTGTGATTAATCAATTGGTTCTTTCAAGAAAAGACTAAATCCTTTTAATTGATCACAATAATCAGAGAGATTCATTTGGATTGTTGAAGTAGAAATTAGTAGTTATAGAATATATGCTAGATGATTTGATTTTTCTCTAAGAGAAGTGTTGATTCATCTTGATTTCATTTTGACTCAGCATACCCGATAAGGTATTGGTCTCTGCACTTTATCATTTTGAACTCATTCAGTTTCTTTATATCTATTAATTGAGCATTTTAGGATTTAGATCAGAAGGTTGCTATTTGTATCAAGTGCAATTTCATTTGTTCACTGTCATCTGCCATTGTGGAAAAACCATTGTGCAAGAAAAATAATCATAAGTTAAGTCTTCCCAATTCAAAAAGGTACACCCTCCTAGGTTTGGCAGCACTTGAAGAGTAGAAGGTTGAGCTATCTTGACCTCGTCTATTACCTTGAAGCGTATCAAGAGATTGACAGCCTCTTGAGGCATCTTGCCTGCATTTTTGAGAGCTAACACCACTGTATCAAACACATACTGAATAGATAAATCTCCTTTATATGCTTAGAAGACACAATAACTTGAAGGTATGGCTAACCTTTGTGGTGGTGTACACACTAAACATGAGATATATGATTCATTAAAGCTCAACAAACAAACGTACAAAGATACATAAGTAAATTTTATTTAAAGTTTTCGTTGCTCACAAAATAATCTCTAGAAATTGCAACATCAAGAGACCAATGCCATATTCTAGGGTGGAGTCACCTAAATCAAGTAATTTCAATCTCATTATAGCATCCACTCTGTCATAACTATTCCTATGAGATTATGCATTAGACCATTGATAATAGAAACTAAACCAATCATAATTTATTTATCCAAGCATACAATTGCACAAATCTTCATTCTTGTTAGTAAAATTTAACTTACTCCTTGAATAGGACTAATGACAGTGAACAAACATTTGGGAAATACAAGAAGATGAACAACAAAAATCCTTGATTTCATTATATTCATAACTTATGCAATGTTTACAATGGAGAAAACTAACCCAGAATATCTTGTCATTTATCTATCTAATATGATAGTGTTGCAATTACATTCTCAATTAAATTTCTCAGAATAAAATTTAGAAACCTAAAATCACACTATACATTTCATACCATGTTACAATAGTATTCCCATGAGACCAAGCAGTGAAAAACCTCCTTTTTGAAACAAAAAATATGCACTTAAGGAAAGTGAAAAACCTTAAAATGGACATCAGAAGAAGACATATGGCATATTCAAGTTCATTGATCGACAACTATCTTTACTTGCTGAAGATTGTTCAATCTACTTTCAAATTCACACTTTATGAACCTGCAACAGAAAAATATTCCCCAGCCTAAAAAATCATCATTCTCTTTTATTCACTGTAGAAAAATATTTGCTTATGAAAGAATAAAATTTTCTGTGTTCACTCTTTACTTCACCAGGCTGCATATATTCTCTTCTCTATAGAAATTTTTTACCTTGATGCTATTATTTTCCTGTGCACTCTAAACAATATTATTTTCCACCTTACTAACACTTTGTCAAATATTAATATTTGACGCTGAAATTTGAGCCCACCAAGTCTTTATTTCAAGGCTTATCTATAATGTAATAAGAAAGAGGAGACACCAATTAGCGATAGATGAGAAGCATCACATATACCTAATGTGTTTAGAAGAATTTACATCAATTAGTGACATCTGATAAAGAAAGGGAAGCTTTTTCGATCGCCAATAAAATATGGGAAAGAAACATCAAATTAGAGATATACTATACTGGCAAGAATGCCCCAGTTTATTCCATCATAGCTCAATAATTCTTCTCAACAATGTACTCCTACTCCCTTTGGAAATTTGAAATTGGAAAGCTTCTATATTGCAGTGCCATTCAAAGCTTAACATGTATAGTGAGGGTGCCCTTGTACAACTCTTAATATTGTTCATTACATTCATTCCAACATTCATTCCATGACTCTTTTCATACTACCTTGATGCCAAACACAATAAGAATTAGGCATTGCCAATGAGATGAGGATATGACAAATTAAAATAGTGATGGTTGATGAAAAGGGATTGCCATCGCTAATCGCAAATTTAAAATAGGGTATATGAATCAAATCCTGGCACTATGACTTCAACCAATAGAAAGAAAGAATTAAACATGCTTTTCCTTATAAAAATTTGAAATGAACTTTCTAATTTCCCTAAATACAATTTTCATATTTACATAATTTAAAATATTGAAAATATTTCAAATATGAACATTTTAAACATTGTTAAAAAAATTGACTTCTAATTACACCTGTAGCTCATTTGGATGAAATTCATTGTGAGAAAACCAAGACACCTAGAGCCATGAAAATTTGTGTAGGGGTATTAACAATTATTTAGATAAAACCCATTTCCTCAAACTTTACCCAACCCTTAAAATTTAGGTACCTCCTTTGTAAACTAGCCCCTAAGATGTGTTTGCCACAACAAAAGTACATTAAAATAATGTATCAAATGACCTCTATTTTTTATGAAAATATAGATTTAGATGTTTTAGACCAAAAAACTAAATGGGTTGTCCTTATATTTTTAAAATTTGAAGCTTTCTGAAACACCTTTTTTGGCATTGCCCTGATCAGACAATGATTAGTTAACCCATCAAAACTCATCCAAGAGGAATAAAACTAAGCATTTTTTTACCATTTGAACCCATAATGCAATTCAAAATATGGTTTGGAAAAATAAATATTGAGGTGAAAGTTATTCAATGTCAAAGCTACTCAACTTGAACCCATTTCTACAACCACACTTGTTTAGAACCAGTCAGGGCTCTCAAAGTCACCACTTTGAAAAAATATCAAAACATTTTCTATGGGGCTGCCACTAGACACACTAGGTTATTTGGTTACACTGAATATTTTTGCAAGAGTTATTTGACCTGATTTGATCACATGTGCAAGATATTAACTCTCAAAGTTGCCTTCTCTAAAAATTTGGAAATACTGATTTTGAAACCTTAAAAAAGTTCATTTGGAATGGGCTTTGAAAAAATAGAAATTGTGGAGATAGGAGGATAAAAACCTATCAATTGGTAGATAATAATATATACAATCATGAGGAATAACGACTTTCATATGCAGGTTAAAAGGTTGCAAAATAAAAATTTAAATGTTTGGCTACTTTTTATAGGTTTGACATTGTCCAATTTGCAAATCTAAACCTTTTACAAATAGATTCAAGATGGAAAGCCTATAAAATGGATTCATTGGGCTATTCCAAATAACATGTGGCTTTGTAAAGATGTAGAGAATCATGAAAAATATCATTTGGGCTTAATACTAAGCAGGCACAAAGATACAATATCTTAAAGATGGCCTACTCAGAAAGGTGCAACATGTGTAAACATCAAACAAACTTCTGGACCTTGAAACCAAGACTTCAAAAACTCACCAAAACTGATCCAAGGATGCTGAAAATGGTCATAGAACATCTCTGATAGGTTCTCAATACTTCCCCAAAGTGAATTTTCATGACAATTCATTAGTGTCAAAATATAAGCTCCCAAAATGAGCTACTTAGGCTAATTTTGTAGGGCACTTCTGAGCGCATTGGGGAAATTTTTACATGGTCCCTCAAAATTTAGCCAAAATTTGGATCAAAATAGTGGCTCTAGATTGGGTTTGCATGCCCCCTACAACATTGGCAAGAATTTAGATCTTTGGGAGCAGACCAGGTGCCTACTCCATTGGGCACAGAGTTAAGAAAAATGATCTCTTGCCCTAACTGCTATGGCTTGAATATATTACCACATGTGATGGCCCAATATAGTGAAAAAAGAAGAAAGGATTATTCTTTCCCCTATCATAAACATGATTTTCCCTTGATCTTATTGAAACCAATAGGAAGATATAGTTGGAATGCCAATGATCAAGCATACTGGCATCTCTCATCCAACTACTACATTGAATACCATAAGTGCACTCATCATTACTAAACCTTTGGGACTCATGCACAAACTAAAAATATTGATTATTGTGTGACATACATATGTTATTCTCACTGGAAAAAAAAACTTGCATGCTAATCATAACATTCCTCATGACTCAAATCACTATCACACTTCATAAAGGCATCATTTAGCTGAAAAAGAAAAGGCTCACATTCCAGTATACAACTGAGAATATAAGCATCATTCTGGTTACTAATTGGCATGGGAAAAATTGGCTTTTAGGAGGGCTTACCTAGAGATCAAGCTCACCATGTAAACAATTACCAAATCCTTGAAAATAAAAAGAATCATAGATGATCATATCAGGTAACTACAACTCAAAACATTGATAAGAAATTGCATCTTCTTGTTCTAGGTCCCTTGCAATACTCTCTGCATCAACAACTAGTATATAGGGCACACAATCATCACCACCTTTCCATGACCCCACACAATCATACATTTTTGATTGATCATCACATTCTAATTTTATACTTATTTCTGATTTCATATCCATGTGAAGATCTCTAACATAGTTCTTTTCCACATTGAAAGGTATGCATTCATGCATGTTCATGTCTGAAGGTTCTTCATTGAGATCACCCCAGCTATGCATATCACCATCTTTAGCTAAATGCTCAGTCACTTGAACTGAGAAATAGAAGCATTCATAATCCATTTGATCTTTGACATCAAAATTAGTTTACACATCAAACTAAAAGCTCTCATAAATAACTTGTTGTGTGTTAAGCAAATATTTTTGGCATATGTCAAAGATAAAAGATGCATATTTTGGAGCATCCTTATATGGGTCACTGCAATATGGGCACATTCTTTGACATTTCAATTTAGGTGCATTAGAACACACCTTGGTATCATAGAAATAGGGATCATATGCATCATTAACATCCAAGAGATGAGTAAATGCACTCATCTTAGGTTCAAAAACATATTCCGATCCATTCTTCTCATTATCATTCAACTCAATGAAAAATACTTCAAGAGTAGGCTCAATCAATTCAACATCAACAAAGATAGCAAAAAGACACCCATGTGCATTGGTATCTTCATGTGGAATATCAGTTGATATATGTGCTGACCCAAAAGTGAAAGACTCATTACTAGCTAAAAACTCCTCATTAGCAATAGAACCAAAATATTAATTTTCTTTCACATAGATGGTTTCCTCAAGGGATGAAAACATGTCCATGTGCACACTCTGAACATCGGGAGCATTAAACAAGAAATAGTTATACTCAACTTCAGACTCATTAACATGATATCCACCATTATCTTAACTTCTTGGCTGCTCTATACATGGATCAAGAATTTTTGCAGTATCAACACAATCTGTAATTTTATTATCATATGAATCAACAATCTCTTCAAATCATTCATGTGCAATAGTGTTGACTCAAAATCCATATATTCCTTACAATGTGCTACTTGATCATTCCAAAATGAATCCATTATTTATGCATCATGATTTTCATGTATTAGAAACATTTCGATCATTGTTTCATACAAACAATCATGAAGAGTAGGGGCATAAGCAGACTCATCAAAATCTTCATCATATTTAGCAATATGTTTTGTATTAGCATATTTATTATACACATATTTATCTTCAAATTCTACTTCACTCACACAATGAACATGCTCCATTGATAGAAAACTTGGAGTACATTCTAGGTATTCACCACATGCAATTTGTTCCTTCACTTGTGGACAAGTGACATCATGAGCATCTATATCATTTCATTCTTCAAGTGAGGAATATGCTTCCATATTATCCTTATAGAAGCAAACACAATATACAGAGGGGCAATCAGAAATATCAACCTCAACATGATTTTCATCACAAGAAAAATCATCACCACACAAGCCATGTTGAAAATATTTAGAATGAGTACTTGAGGCTGCACTTTCATGATCATAATCACTGGTTTGTAATGAAAAATCAGCAACACATGCATTGTAATTGCTGGTCACATCATGACATTGAGTAACAACCGGTGTCTCATTTACTTCTCCATCATCTAAGATATCACAAGAGAATCATTCTTGCATATTTACTTTGTTATCATCCCATGCATCTTTTTCTTCATCATTGCTACAAGGATCTACACATGTGTTGATTATAATCTAATTTCAATGTTCATTCTCTAACATATGACAATATGGATGTTCATCTTCTAAAATATTCTTTTCACTTAATTACATTGTCATCTGATTTTTCTTAAGAGGACAACTGTTGTCTCCATTTTGAGAATCCACATTTTTTCATAATCACACTTGGCTGATTGTACAATCTTTATCCAATTAGGTACTTAGTCAAAGCTATGGTGCTTCAATTCCTTTGGCAAAGCACTGAGCCCAGATTCATAAATCTCACAAAACAAATCAATGCACACAAAATACTTGGGTCTAAAATCTTTGGGGAGTTCTATCAAAGAATCCAAAAATATCAAAAATAATTTATATGGTGATTCTCCCTCATGTCTCTTCATTTAATACAATTCTTGTACAAAATACTTTTGATCAAGATTGCTCAAATTTTGTTGATGTTCAACTTGGAGCTCACCATGATCTTCTTACAATCATGATGGAGAAATCATAATAGCAGAAGCATTGTCATATTTACAATCATTTCTTATATCTAATCCTTGAATTCTATTTACATGAGGTGGGTTCATATATCCAACACTTGCAGCCAAATACCCTTTCATCATTGAGTATTTCAAATTGTTCTCAATATTGATAACATTTTGATATGCCTGATTTAATGTTGCAGGATCTTTATCCCTTAATAGATATCTCATCTTTCTATCAAATGCACTAAGATACACAACCAAACACTCAACATCATTTGGTCACATATTTTCTAGAATTTCCCTATAATGTTTTTAAAAATCAGAGATTGAAAGCCAAAAATAACTCATCCTCTTCTTTCTGAATGTTATTAAATTTTTGTATTACTAAATGAGGATTAATCCTTTCTCCAAATTGTTCTATGAATGAATCCATAAACTGATTCCATGAATAGATAGAATAAACTGGTAAATGTGAAAACCAATCTCTAGCATCTTTCTTCAAAGATTGAACAAAGAACTTCATGACAACATCTTCATGACTTACTCGAAATATCCTATCAAATTAGAAAATTCTTGCAGATGTTGAGTTGCTAATTCTAATATTTTTCCTTTGAACTTTGGGAAACATTCCTTGAATTCATTAGGAATAGGGTTTGGGGAACCTTGAATACCATTAAAATTCAATGGTCTATATCATTCTACAGGGAAACTTCTTTGATGACATGACAAGGGCTGCACACTAGGATGCATAGGTTGATGATACATTTTATTAAACCTTTACAAGCCTCTTTGTATCAACTTTGTAGTTACACTGCTCTATTTCTTGATTTTATCACAACCTTAATATATTACAATTCATAAATTAAATACAACTACATCTAAGATCTCTCTAATGGGAATATTTTAAGAAAAACCATACTTCTTCATTACAAAATAAATGCTTCAAATTATAGCTCAGAAGTATGGAAAAAAATACCACTACCATTCCCTTTCTTAGTGCTTAATTCACATAATAGGGAATAAAAAAAAATTCAAGACTTGAATACTTCTCATAAACTGCTTTCAAACATAATAATACTTTGTTTAAATTTATGAGAATACCTAGAAACTTCGAGCAACTGCTAATCTTTGTTCTTGACTGGAAATTTTTCAAGATCTATGATTTTCTTCAAATCTTGAGCAGGTTCTTTGGACAGAGTCACCACCTCTCTTCACAAAGGACTAATCTTCAAGTAGTATGAAGCTCCTTCAAAAATGAAGTTTCTTCTAGGTCTTCTTCCACAACAGAGTCACACAAATTATTTGAAATTTTGCTCCAACAAAATCACTTCTAAGTATAAAAAATTCTCTATATTTGAACCAAATGTCTAGATTTAGCAAACTCTTGACTCTTTCCAAATGGATAATCCTCTTATTCTCCCCATAAGAGTCATAATTCTATTGGTTCCCAAATAAATAGATGCAGTGAGTCCTAAAGATTAGCCACTCTCTCATATTCAGAATTAATAGGTTGATATGGCCAATTAACAAGATTTAGTCAAAGAGATTGGAATCTTCTACACTTCAAGGTCTCTTAAACCTAGGAGTGTGACCCTGATCTTCTACTTTTAGATACTTGTGTGCCATAGTATCAAACACATAGTAAACATATAAATCTCATTTATATGGTTAGTAGACACAATACCTTGAAGGTATGACTGACCTTTATGGTAGTGTACACACTAAAAATGAGATATATGACTCATTAAATATCAACACAAAAAAACAAATAGATAGATATGTAAATTTGATTTAAAGTTGTAGCCACTCACAAAATAATCTCAAGAAATTGCAACATCAAGAGACCAGTGCCATATTCTAGAGTGGAGTCACCTAAATAAAATAATTTCAATCTCATTATAACATCCACTCTATCATAACTATTCCTATGATATGATGTATTACACCATTGATAATAGAAACCAAACCAGTCATACTTTATTTATCCAAGCATAAAATTGCACAAATCTTCATTCTTGTTAGTACAATTTAACTTACTCCTTGAATAAGACTAATGACAGTGAACAAAAATTTAGGGAAATACAAG
This sequence comes from Sequoia sempervirens, assembly GCA_007258455.2. Taxonomy (NCBI): domain Eukaryota; kingdom Viridiplantae; phylum Streptophyta; class Pinopsida; order Cupressales; family Cupressaceae; genus Sequoia; species Sequoia sempervirens. The sequence continues at coordinate 683,192,368 of VDFB02281492.1, forward strand.
AAGATGAACAATAGAAATCCTTGATTTCATTATATTCATAACTTATACAATGTTTATAATGGAGAAAATTGACCCAAAATATCCTATCATTTATTTATCTAATATGGCAATGCTTCAATTACATTCTCAATTACATTTCTCAGAATAAACTTCAGAAACCTAAAATCACACTATACCTTTTAGACCCTATTACAATAGTACTCCCATAAGACCAAGTATTGAACAACCTCCTTTCTAAAATGAAAAGTTTTCACTTAAGGAAAGTGAAAAACCGTAAAATGGAGATCAAAAGAAGACACATTGCATATTCAGGTTTGTTGATCTCCAACTATGTTTACTTGTTGAAGAATCTTCAATATGCTTTGAAATTCATGCTTCATGGACCTACAATAGAAAAATATTTCCCAGCCTAAAAAATCATCATTCTCTTTTATTCGCAGTAGTAAAATATTTTCCTATGAAAGAATAAAATTCTTTTGTGTTCACTCATTATTTCACCAGGTTGCAAATATTCTCTTCTCTGTAGAAATTTTACCCTGATGCTATTATTTTCATGTGGAATCTCAACAATATTATTTTGCACCTTACTGACACTTTGTCAAATATTAATATTTAACACTACAACTCGGGCCCACCAAGTCTTTATTTCAACGCTTATCTCTAATGTAATAAGCAAGAAAAGACACCAATTAGCGATAGATGAGAAGCATCGCATACTACTAATGTGTTTAGAATAATTTATATCAATTAGCGACAATTGATGAAAAAAGGGAAGCATCACCCATTACCAATTAAATATGGAAAAGAAACATCAAATGAGAGATATACAATACTGGCAATAATGCCCTAGTTTATTCTACCATAGCTCAATAATTCTTCTCATCAATGCACTCCTACTCCCTTTGGAAATTTGAAACTTGAAAGCTTGTATATTGCAGCACCATTCAAAGCTTAACATGTATGGTGAGGGTGTGATTGTACAAATCTTAATATTGTTCATTACATTCATTCCATGGTTCTTTTGATATCACATTCATGCGAAACACAGTGACAATCAAGCATCACCAATGAGATGAGGAAATGAAAAAATAAAAGAGTGATGAGTGATGAAAAGGGATTGCCATCACTGATCACCAATGTAAAATGGGATATATGAATCAAAGTAGTGACTGGTGTTGGAATTTTTGCCATGAAGCTATGTTGTTGTGCTATTGTGACTTCAACCAATGCAAATCAAGAATTAAACTCTATTTTCTTATAAACATTTGAAAGTCCCTTCATACTTTCCATAAATACATTTTTCATATTTGCATATTTCAAAAATATTGAAACTATTTTAAATATGAACATTTGAAACATTATTAAAAATTGTGACTTCTAATTACACCTATAGCCCATTTGAAGGAAATTCACTGTGGGAAAACTAGGACACCTAGAGCTATAAAAATTTGCATAGGGGCATCATCAAGTATTTAGAGAAAACCCATTTATTGAAAATTTTCCCAACCCTTAAAATTTAGGTAGCTCCTTTGGAAACTGGCCCACAAGATGTGTTCACTACAAAAAAATTACATTAAAATAATGTATCAAATGACCTCCATTTTTTATGAAAAATGGAGCTATAGAGGTTGTAGACCAAAAAAAAGAAATGGGTTGTCCATAGATTTGCAAAATTTGAAACTTTTCATAACACCATTTTTGGCCCCGTCGCAATAAAAAAATGATTAGCTAACCCATCAAAACTCATCCAGGAGGCATGAAACTGACCATGCATGTTACCATTTGAAACCATAATGAAATTGAAAAGCTGATTCCACAAAAAAAAATCCTGAGGTGGAATTTATTCAATGTCAAAGTTGCTTAGTCGACCATTTCTACAACCACACCTATTCAGAACCAATCAGGGCTCTCAAAGTCACCACTTTGAAAAAATATCAAAAAAAATTCTGAGGGGCTGCCATTGGACACACTAGGTTATTTTGGTACACTGAATATGTATGCAAGATCTATTTGACCTTATTTGATCACATGTGTTAGATATTAATGCTCAAAGTTGCCTTCTTTGAAAATCTAGAAATGTTGATTTTGAAACCCTAAAAAAGTTCATTTCAAATGGGCTTTGAAAAAATAGAAAATGAAGAGCTAAGGGGCTAAAAACCTTCCAAGTGGTAGATAATAATATATAAAAAAAATTAGCAAATGGATTCATGGGTCTATTCCAACTAGCATGGAGCTTCATAAAAATTCAGAGAATCATGGAAAAATATCAATTGGGCTTAATACTAAGTAGGCACAAAGATGGCCTACTTAGAAAGGTACAATATGTGTAAACAACAAACCAACTTCTGGACCTTGAAACCAAGACTTTAAAAGCTCACCAAAACTAATCCAAGGAGGCTTCAAATGATCACACACCACCTTTGATAGGTGTTGAATATTTCCCAAAAGTGATTTTTCATGACAATTAATGAGTTTCAAAATATAAGCTCCCAAAGTGAGCTACTTATAGGCTTCTTCTATAGGGTACTTCTAAGTGCATTAGGAAACATTTTACATGGGCCCTCAAAATTTAGCAAATTTTTGGAGGTCCCAAAAACCTATATATACCTTCTTAAGAGAATTTTATGTTCCAATATTTATTTCCTCTAGGTCTTCTGTATGTGTAGATGCTTGCTTGGCACTTGATCTGTCTCGGCAATTAAAGACCTTTTCTAGTGCAACTAGTCCCTTAGGAATCTTATTTGTTTTCAACTAAATTATATCATTCCCAAACAATGTATCCTTTCCATTAATTTCAACCACACATGAACTAAATTCGATCTCTTGACTTACATATTCATCAACACAATGCAAGAATCTTAAAATGTCATTGTCATCATCAAACACTTGCTAATTGAAAATGTTGTTAGGCATTGCAGGTCATGTTTGTACCTCAATTCTTCAGACACCATTAAATGTCACATCATCTAACTTAATTGCAATGTTAGCCAACAAATCTACTCTGACATTTTCTCCTCTCTCTATCCATTCTATACCGAAGGCATCAAAAGCCTCAATAGTGTCCCAAACCTCATTCTTATATTGTCTCAACCTCTTGTCCTTTATGAAAAACCTGGACCTGACTTGGGAAACTACTAGCTCAGAATCCCCAAACACTTTTAACAATTTTATCCCATGTTTAGATGCTAACATCAAACCAAGTAATAATGCCTCATACTTAGCAACATTATTTGTACATGCAAACTGTAGAAAAGAGGAGTACTTGAAAGTCTTACCTTGAGAAGAAATGAGAATAACCTCACCCAAGCCCTCCTTGGAGCAGGCTCCATCAAAATACATAATCCATGGATGATCTTCATGTGGTTTTTGCAAAACTTCTTTAATAATTGGTGCATGCTTAGCTTCTCCTTCTTCTTGCTTCAACTTTTCCACACAAAAGGTACCTATGCTAGTTTCCACAAAGTTAATTATAGGGGGTTCTTCTAGCTCTTTAACATGTTCAATCATATGTCATAATCTTGATTCTCTGCAATTTTTACATCTTTTTGATCAATTGAGAATGTAGCAAATGACATATCACATTGCATACTTCCTCCCATGGAAGCACACCATTTTCTTAACAATAGCATTCCATAAGTTGGTGGGATATCCACCATTATGAAACTCATGACCAACTCCTTTTTATGGAATGCATCCAGTGTATATGGGACTTTATAAATTATCCAAATAACAAGGACCTCTCTAGAATCCATAGCATAGCGCTTTCCATAGGTACTATCAAATTTCAATCCCATTTCCTTCATTATCCTGACAAGCATGACATTATTTGAAGCACTAGAATCTATCATTCAATTCTTGAGTACTTTTCCATCGATAATCAAGATAAAAGAAAAAGGATTGACTAGATGGTTATTTGTAGTGATGATGATTCCCAAATAAATATTGAATCATTTTCATTAACTAATTCCTCTATCTTAGTACCTTTTCTTAACTCTTACTTGTTTCAAGTGCATCAGCCTTTGCTTTGTCTTTGCTACCTGTAGTACTACTATTAATGAAAGCTATAGTATTGTTCTTATGCTCATCAATCCTCATCATTTCTAGGAATAGGATTGTCACCCAGACTTGAGAAAAAACCTAAAACATGTCAATGGAAGAATAACTTGGTAACTCTAGAAGTATTATGTCTTGAGGGACTACCTTATCAGCTTGCTTATCAATCATTTAAATAGTAGGCTTCAAATCTTTACCCTTTAAATCCTAATGCATAGCTTCAGGAGTAACCTTTTCTTTGCTATCTTTCTTGGCCCAAATTCTCATTTCTTTAGCTTCTTTGGGTTTAGTCTCTTCCTTCTTGTTCTTTGGCTTATTTCCTTTACCCTTTGCATTATTTTATTTAATAAACATGCCTCTAGAATTACCTTGGTTGTTGTTCACCACCATGTTCCTCAGATGAAGATCACTTCTTGCTTGATCTCTAGCAGCCAATTTAATTGTATATTTCTCGATTTCCTCATTCGATGGTATCCTAAGAGAAACATTATTTGAATCTAGAATGTAAGAAATATATGCATATTCTCTTCATGTAAAAACACCTGCTAATGGTGTAAACTTGCTTCATGTCTCTACACATCCACATCATTTGTGTCAGCATCATCACTAGAAGAATAATCACTACATTCCAAGTTGGATTTGGTCATGAATACATTTGTTATCTCATCTAGATGAAGAGGAGAATTAGACTCCTCTTGATCATCTTGAGTTTCTTCAAAGGATCTCGTAACTACACATTGTTGTGATGAGTGAAGCATCTCACACACGCCACACCACGACAAGTCCTCAACAACATTTCTGGTATTTTTATGTAAAGGATCAAGTGTAGCTTGAAGGTTCTTCATTATTTTGAATTGGATTTCCATTATTCCAATTGGTATGATAGGGATAATCTTGAAGCCTTAGGGGCCTATCATTTCTTTGGAATTGGGTTTTGTCAATTTTTGCATGCTTCTATAAGAGATTGAGAACTTGATCTAACTTTCCATTTGGAGTTGTAGATTTAACTTTTGTATCATTTTGAGATTTTGAGTTCTTTGAAGGCTTAGGGTCATCCTTATCCAATTTTACTAGAAGCACGCCTATTCTTTTCAATATTCACAACCATATTATAAGCTTTCCTCAAGAATTGTGGATTCTCTTCCGTTAGCAAATAACACATTTTAGAGTCATAAGAATTGCAATATATCATCAAACACACATTGGGATTAGGTTGTAGATAGGTGGGTACCCTATTCGTAGAATTTTACAATACTGTGTTGAATTCAGTGACTAACTCATTATGTCCCTTAGTGATATTATTAAAGTCATTCAATTTGAACCTATGATTGGTTTTATCCCCATACTACTCTCTAAATATCTTGTAGAAAGACTCCTTCGAGTGAATACTCACATGAGGTAATACCCTATACCAATCCCTTGCATCTTCGATCAAGGATTGCATAAAGTATTTCATTGCAATGTCATCATCCCATAGTACAAAATCCTCCACAAAACTCTAGAAGGATTTCAAGTAATCATCCCCACTGAAAGCACTATTAACAATTAATTTAGGGAGGTGCTTCCTGGCATTATTTGTGATAGGGTTTGGATAACCAGGAATATTTTCAAAACATAAATTGGACTGGAATCTTTGGATGCCTATCCCTATGAGTATATTTTCACTCACCATCCATCTTGTTGTCCAATTGGTTTGCATTCTTACCTTTCCCACTTCCATTATTACCATCATTCTTCTTTTTATTTTCTTCATCATCCTCAGAGTAAGAGTTATTGTCTTTACTACCACTACCTCCTCCACTAGCAGTATGTCCTCTAGATTTATTCTCATGAGATCCACTATCGTTTCTCCTAGAGCTTGAAGCCTCCAGAGTTGGTATTGACATTTTGAGGAAGGCAATATTTCTGGCCATTTTTGTATTGGCCTCCTCTATTTATACCTTCTTTAAATATTCTTGCAATTTTTCTTTTACCAACTACAATTTCATGAGTTCAAGAGTTGAGTGTGAAACATATGGGTTAGGATAAAATTTGGGGTTATTAATAGGAGTTTTGGTAGCTGAGGTATGGGTATTTGTGCTAGTAGTGGTATTAAAATTATTGAAAGTATTCTCCTGGGAATAGTCCATAGGTTTTTTCCCATGATCTATGAGTGATGTTTTGTTGGGAGGATCAGAAGTCTTAGTGGTAGTAATAGTTGTTGTATATGTGCTAGCAACAAAATTTCCGATCTGAATTGTTGCTTTTGGAACTTCAAGAACAATTTGGGCTACTATTTTAGTAGCCTTTTTTTCAAAATCTTTACGCTTAGCAATGTCCTCTCTCATTTTCTCAACCCTTTCTCTCCTAACATCCCTTTCAAGCTACTTAGCTCTAATCCTATACTCCTTTTCCTTAAAGGATTGTAATCTCTTCTTTTTTTCTTGTTCAACAAACCAATTTTCTTCTCCTTATAAAGCTTGCATGTCCTTATCTATATCTTCCTCATTCTCAAGGAAATATCCATACTCACTTGGGGTTGGGGTGTGAAAAGTTTGTGTTATCAAATTTTCACTACAACTCAATCTAATAGAGCCAGTTTTTTCACAGATTCATTTTAAGGTGGAAATTTGAATTTACCTCTATAGATGTTTAATCATTGCAAGTGATTGAGTTATTGTGGATTTTGAAATGCAATGTGTTTAATTTGTCTGATATCAATTACATCATTAAGTATTGCATGAAATGGAAAATAAATGCTTTCATTCTGATATTAATTTACAATGTTCCAAACATTGTTTTTGTACAAAAGGAAAAGTATATAATTGAACAAGTATTTCACAAATGTTTTGATTGTATTCATTGGATAATAAAAACCAAGTGTCCCACACAAGTTATGGGAGTAACTGTTACAGTGTATCAAAAGGAATATTCTACAATACTAATGATGAAAGAAAGGATGAAACATAAGAAAGAGCATAATCATCATTTCCTATAAGTCTTCAAGTTGATTCTAGAATGATGCACCATCCTTTTTCCCTAGCTCCTAATAGATGTGCAAGAGATACCAAATTTTTTTAGAGCTCTGACAATGAACATTCCTATATGAATTATCAACAATAATGGAGAATGTTGCTAATGATACATTGAAACAACTAAGCAAGAATAAGAAGTGTGACAAAATCCTAGAAGGAAACATCAAAATAATATATCATTTTAATCTTACATTGTTTTTTTCCATGTGCAGGTATAGGAAAAGTCATGTTGTTGATTCAGTTTGAATATCATAAAGCATGCAGTGTAAAATGGGCTCCCATAAGGGTTGAGACTCAAAATGATATCCCTCAAGAATCCAAAGAGATATTGAGAAAGAAACATGTAAAAAATTCTTAGGGAAAGACATTCGTTAGATGAGTGCATCATAAAGTTCCAAAAGAACTCAAATAGTTGACCATTCAGGTCAGTCAACTCTCAAAGTGAAATGAATTGAAAAACATGAGTGATCAAATATTCAAGTGCATGATCTCATAATGTGATAATGAAGAGGCATACATAATGCCTTGTTTGAAAATAATCAATTACAGCTGAAGCAAATGGAAGACCTCTAGAACATCATAATCAAGTACTTCTATTTCAAAATATTCTATGCAATGATAACTTCACATCATCATGTTGTTTCTCGGAAGATAAAAATGCATGAAGAGTACAAAATAGAGGTTGGTTTCATTACTAACAAGTGACAAGTGTCTACAAGTAATCCACTAAAGGTAGAAAATGAATGAAAAGAGGGCATGATGAACCAAAATGCAAGGAATCAAGTGTTGGGGAACAAATGCAATATGTTTCTTAAAGGTAATTTATAGTTTTTGAGATTTTTTTTAGCATTTTGATGTTACCTTTATGAGGGGAAAATCTGATTGCATGACTCAATGTTTGCACAAAATAAAAAATAAAGCATAAGACTATGAAAAATAAGTGATTTTTTTTTGTTTTGAAGCATTGAAATATCTTGAAGCCATAATAAATATCTACAAATGAAACACTTAGAAGTTGTTCAAGTAAATCAAATCAAATTTGTTGCTAAGAGTTTTCCAGGATGTCAAAATCCAATCCAAAACAAAATCATCAATGAAGAGGATTTACAGAATAAGTGAGTTTTATTTAGAATTCTTATGCTAAAAATATATAGGAAAATCACATAGCCTTGACTCATTGAATGTGGAGCTGAAATAATTCAAGTTAAGCATTCAAATGAGATGATAAGCATCAAGGTGCTTTACAGGGTTCATATTTTCTGCAAGTTAAGCATGTTCATCAAGATGAATCTCATTATTGGTGCATTTTGAAGAGTAAGTTGTAAGTCCACTTTCTGAAATGAGCATACTGAAAAGAGTAAGTGAAATGGCTATAGTGACATATATGAACAATTGAAACATTTTTGTATTCTAAAACTATGATCAATGTTAGGGTCTCAAAGAAAATAGGGTAGTGATGTCAAGTTTTCCATGTCATAAGGTGCAGTTGTATGAATAGTGGAAACAAGAAATTTTTCAAATATTCGATAGGAGAACATTAACTCCATCATGTGTTTCAATAGAAACATTCATTAGTAATACTATGTTTTCCAAAAATTCAAAAGAAAAAGACAAGTAATTGTTGTTGAAGGAATGGGGAATGGTGTCACAATGAAGTAAACCTACATTTTAAGATTAAGTTATAATAGTGGCAAGGGTGAGAGATAAAGTCATTGTATTTTCTCAAAAACATGTACTCAAGTTACAAAAAGTCCAATCATAAAGAAATTTTTCTAGAAAATTCAAGTACAATGGTGCTAATTTAGGTTTAGAGAAAACCCCATTGTTTTGTTTCTCATGATGATATTTGCAGAATGTAAAAATGAAGGAAAATATGCAATTCAATGAAGCTGCAAAAAAACAAGTATTCAAATGAAATCATTTCATTCCATCAAAAAATGTTCTTATGGTAGAGTGGTGCCATGGCAAGGCTAAATTTCAAGTAAAACATAGAATCATGTGTTGTCAATTCATGTTTTGGAACAAACCCATTGAGTTTTCCAAATAGTGTTTCTAGAATACAAAATGGAGAAGATGTTCAAATTTAGAAATATAAAAAACATGATCAACATTTATATGCCCACGACCTATAGAGGACAATATCTATGTTTTCAAAAGCCATAATACCCATTTAGGGTTGCAAGGTCAAGATAGAAATTCCAAATTAAGGTGATAAGGGTTCAAACCCTTAGTTTCATATGTCCAAACTATGAAATGAAAGGAACAGACCCACAAACATGAGGGTCTTGAAGACCCACTAAATGGAGAGGTTCACACCTAGAAATGTATTCCATTCAAAAACAATGCCATTGTTTACATGTTGAGGGTCGAGCCCTATCAATTCCATTCAATAGAAGAAGGAAAAATATGCATTGATGCCCATGGCTTAAAAAATGGATGTGCCATGAAATCTAGAGAGATTCACATTTTTCTTGCAAGGAAAAGCTTAATATATCTTATATCAAAATGCAGATACAATGGAAAGGAAAAATAGAATCTTACCTTTGTATCCTTGTGGTACAACTCAATGAAATCCCACAGCCAAAGCCCCAAAAATATGCTTTAACAAAGTGTCCAATGGCAGCTATGAGAATGGAAAGTGGGTTGACACAGCAGAGACATAAGGGGAAGTGAAAACACATCAAAAATCATAGTCAAGTTGTGGCCAAAAGGCCATAATTCTCATCAAATGGAGTGGGAATGCAATAAAATATAGTAAAGAGAACTTACCACTGAAGCCAATGATCAAATTCATGAGAAAAGCTTAACGGTGGCTCCAAAAAATCAAACCCTAAATCATCCATGGTAGCACACAGATAAGGTTCCATTCTTCTTCAAAGGCCGATGATACATGGGTATGTGTAGGATCATCATGGAAAAAATAGGCCCTTAAGTGGAAAAAAATTCAAAAAAATTAGAGTTAGGCAACTTGACATAAAATTTTGAATAAGTTATCTATATTATTTCAAAAATATGTAAGAATAGAATCTATAGAAAATTGAATGTAGTTTCTAAACTAGTAGGTTTTTTTTTTTTTAAATCTATTTGGTGAAAATTTGAAATTTCAATGTAGTAGTACTTAAATTTAAGGGAAAAAATAAGAAGTAGGTGTCTATCTGACCACCCTAACCACAATAAAATGATAATATTTTTTATAATATTTTAGATATAAGTAGAGGACTCATGTTCATATGTGATACATATTTTTTTATCATATTTTTCCAATTAAATAATTAATTATGATTTTTTTATTACAACTTTTAAAAAATATAAAAACTCGTATGTCTGACCACCTTAACTTGGTCAAAACTTCATGAAATTCATTTTTTCTCTTTTTAATCTTATAGTATATGAAGCACAAAATGTGACACATGTTTCAAATTAAAAATGTGATAATCGCTTTGAAAGCTATAGATGGTTTTCAATCAGCCTATCAATTAGGACTTTTAGTCGTAATTCAAATAAAAAATGAATAATAATTATTTATTAAATTAAAATTAAAGAATAATTTATATTGGTGGAAAGTTGAGAATCTCCTTTAAAAACCCTTTTTGTTTCATCAATTTTGGGTAAAAAAATGTCATCAGCGACATGGGTCATCATATCACTTCCATATTGCCACTTTTTGGCCCATCATGATCCTACACATAGCCACATATATGTCAATCAAAAAGAATGTTTTGGAGGTCTTTTATGTGTTAGTGTTTTCACCCTATAATTGTCCATGTGATTTTTATCACATATATTTATTTTTCAAATGCCACAATTTTCATTGCCTAGGCTGACATAAGCCTATGGCTTATTCTTTTTCCTTTGATTTTTCTTCAAAAATAAAACAAATATCATGCATATGGCCCTTTTAGGGTAGCCTTCTCTTTTTCCTTAGAGAAATTTCATGCCAAGCTGCCTTTGGAGCTAGGTGATCACCTTGGGTCATTAAATTTTTTCCCGCCTAAGTGAAGAATGATATATATATATATATATATGATTTTTTATATAAAAATCAATCATGTAAAGAAGCATTGCATATGCAATATTTTTTTTTTTAATAAATAAATGCAAAAAATAAAAAAAAATGGAGAAAAAAAGTGGTAAGTAAAAAGATTTGAGGGAAAAAGTGGAAAAATCAGATGTAATAAGGGAGCCTTATCATTTTGTAATTCAGAAACTGGAAGACGTAAAACATTAATTAAGCAATTTCTATAAATTGCTTGATTAATTACTATTTTTAAATGTAGTTAAAATGCACTCCAATTCAAAATCAAAACATTTTATTCTTGAGATCAAACTTGGGCGAATTCAAAGATGAGGTGCCAAATGGAAGTCTCTATATTTAGTTTCTAGTAGTTAGAACCTGATTTTGAGGGCTTTTTTGGATCAACTTTGGGTGATAGAAAGTTTCTAGATTTTTGAGGCCATTTGGAGTTGTTTTGGAGACTATTTTTCACACTTTTTGAGGGAGCTCGAAAATGTAGATGGAGTTGCCTTTTGAAGGTACAAGAACTTGATTTTTCTATTATTTAATCTACAAGGTCACATTTTCAATTTCTTGCTCCCTTAGCCATATTTTGAGAGCTTTGTAAACTCATATGATATCATATTTTGATTTTCTTATTCCTCCACTTGTAAATAAGTAGTAGATTTCTCCTTTTCACTTTCTATTCATGGGATCACAGTAATGGTGTGATTTTGTTGTGATTTAGTTAATTGAATCCTTCTTAGTCCTATTGTTGTGGGTTATTGTCAAGGTTTGCATTAGGTTCAGGTTGCACATTATATTTTTTTTAAAGGATCTTTATATAGAATACTAATGAACTGAGAGAATTTTGGTGAATTGTGTCAGTTAATTACTTTCAAATAAGTGTTGTGAATTAAATTTCATCAAGATCTCAACATTTAGCTTAATATCTTAAGTGTAGGTGTTAATGATTTTTAGCCTTTCCTCCTACTCCCTTTCCTATAAAGGTGTTTAGTTTAGGTGATTAGTTGGAAGGGAAGCAACCCGCTTTGGAGATTCATTCTCCCCAATTGGTTTACCCACAAACTAGAGAGTGTTTCCATGTTGCGACAAGATAGACAAGTACAACTTTCCTAGAGGGTACAATCCTAATTGCCAATAATTTTTGGCACACCCAATGGGACACTAGAGTCTAGTCTTTAGAGATTTTCAAGTTTGTACGTTGATGTCTGATATATGCAGAAATATTTTCTTCCTATAGAGGTCTTAGAAAGTATACCTAGTGACTCCTAATTCTGGTTTGATTGTACATTTTGTGCAAAAATTTTATGAGGAGAATCTAGACCAGATCAATCCCAATACTATTTTAGTAGTTCTAGCTTTCCCCACCAAGAAGGAGAGGTAGAAATTCAAAGAGAACATTTGATCCAACAAGAAGAGCTAGATCTACTCCTCTTGAACTTAGTCCAATAGTCTTAGTGAGAAGGAGCATAACTTGAGTGTCTCAAGCACCTATAATGGAAAGAAAATTTTCCTTTGCACCATTCAATGGAGGAAATCCATTGCTATTAGTGAGGAATGATGATATTCCAGTTGCTGCTTTAAAAGGGCTACCATACTTTACTGGAGAATATTAGACTACCCTGATCGAGCACATCTAAGATGTGTCCACACTTTGTTCAATATACAACATCATAGAGGAGAACGTGGCATGAAGATTGTGGGTTGCCTCATTAAAAGGAAAATCTCTACAATGGTTTAGGGGGCTTCCAACTAATTCAATAGTTTTTTGGGTCTAGCTTCGTGATGGTCTCCATAGAAAGTTTGTAGACAAGTCATACCATCTCTCTTTATTAGAGCAGCTGAACACTATCAAGTATACTCCACATGAGCACCTAAATGATTTCAATAACTATTTTTATAAAACCTAGGACATAATTCCCTTGATTGTCAAACCCTCACCCAAGCACACATTTATGTTTTATTTAAAATCCTTGAACCCTAAAATTTTAGTTATGTTTTAGTCAATGGGGTTTTCACATTTCCCAATGCTTATGAAATTGCAATAAGAGATAAAAATATCTTATTCAAGCATGTAAGATAGCTCCTAGACCCACCATGCATATATTTCTCGAGATTCAATCACCCGTAAATCTACCAACTGTAGCCTCTATACCTATTATACGAGCAATAGGTTATCAAGCTACTAATAAGGAAAATGTTATCATTGAGAAAAATAGAGACTTTCAAGAGATTAAGAGTACATTGCAATCTTTAGGAAATACTTTCAGCAATGAGTTTTTAAGCCTCAAAAAATAGGTCAGTCAAGAACAAAGGCCTAACCCAGTCCATTTTCAACCAATTCAACAAAATATAGGACCTTTCCAAAATAATTATCAAAAGAGGAATCTTAACCCTAGGCCTTTAAAACCTTATGATCCTAATATTCCTATCCATTCAAGAGAGATTGTACCTCAAAATAGATTGTCCCAAGAGCAAGAGTGGTGTTACCATCATAATCAATGTCACAATCAGGTTGAATGTACAAACAAAATGGAAAATCAGGCTCTAATTGTCCAAAGCAGTTATGCTAGCCAAGAAAACTTATCAAGTGGAGATGGATAGTAGCAAAGTAGTTCTAAAATTGCTTTGATGAACTAGAAAAATGTTGATTTTTGTGCAATCAATAATTATAAAGGTTTGAACTAGCAAGGTTCATCTGTTGTAGTAAACATAAGGGCTAAAAGAAGAGTAATGGACACTAGCCAGCAAGTTGTAACTGTAGAACAAGCTGCTAACTTAGGGAAGCAAGCTATAAGAGGTCAAAATCAACCCATTTCGTCACAAAAAACTCTGGCAATACACCTGAAGGTGCATATTATATAGAGAGAACAACAAAGAGCAAGTGATACAACTACATTTGCTAGAATAAAAGAGGTAAATCTAGTATATTTCAATGTAGTATACCATTTAAAGAAGGATATATTTAATCTATCCATTATGGGTGCACTTCACATCCTTGGACAAAAGGAATTGTTGCAAAATGCTTTGTTTGATTTTCATCATTTGATGCTTCGAATGCAGAAAGGAATAGAATAGTTCTTGCCAATAGTTCAAAAGTGAAGGGTGAACAACCAAATAGATAAGTAACACCTCCACTATTTTACTTGAGTCTTATAATTTGGGACAAGCTCATCCACAACTACATGATAGATTCTAGAGCTATTAGCTTTGTGATGCCAAAGAGTGTAGCTGATAGATTGGGTTTAGCTTAAATGAACCTATAGAAAAAGGTGTAGTAAAATGAAATGGTTTGGTTGTCTAGTAGTAGGAGTTATTAAAAATTTATCCCTCACACTTCATGCTTGCCCAAAATTTACTATCCCACAAGACATTCATGTAATTTAATTGCCACCTCACTTTGCATTGTGCCTATCCAGAGATTTCACTACCAAACTAAGAGGTTTTCTATTGGCTGATTGGTCCTATTTATTCTTTAGAACTCGTTATGGTACTAAGGTAACCATTAGGTCTGAACCTTTGGCTAAACACCACATTGAAGCTAACCTTTGCACCATAGATGGGTTGGACAATTGTCCCCTGGCCTCAAATCCCAATACACCCAATAAGGGGAAAATCTATATGAGTTGGCCACCTCATGACATAGTATTGATCCTTCCAACTACATTGGGGGGGAAAGATTAGACATTTATGTGATTCAAGAGATGGATACAATAGTTCCAAATCTATTCAAAGACCAAAATCAACTTCCAATTAGTGGTGCAAAGTTCTTGAAGGATGAGGAGGTGGTCAAAGAGAGGATGGAGTTTCTCTTTAGTGATCAAGTTTCAAATGAAGAATAAAGTATTAGAAAGAATGAGACATCTTTCCAAGAATGGATGAAGTTGTTGTTTGAAAAAAAGACTTCATATAAAGAGGAAAGCCCCATCGAATATGGGGAGGTTGATCATGAATGGTTAGAGATGTAGATTGACAGTCAAGCCTTGGATTTGGGGGATACCTTTGTTGAAGACTTACTAATCCAAGTGAGTAGAGCTAGTTAAAATTATTTTGAGAGAGATGAACATATGGCTAGAGAAAATCCATTCATAGAGGATTTTGATTTCTCTATTGAAGATTGTGGAGATACAACCATGATTGAATCCCAGCTTCTAACTAAATGGTCAGAAGGGTTACCTAAATTTGATGTTGAAATTAAAATGAGTATGGCCATGATGGAGTCTATGGATAGTGGTGAGTTGACACACTATGAGAAGTACTTTGATAAGATCTCATCACAAAAAGGTTGATTTTTAGTTAAATGAGGAGCTGAACGATGATGTGGTGAAATAATTCTATGGAGAAAAGGTCAGAGAGTTTACTATTGTGGACTTCATCCTCAAATGGAATGAGAAAAACAGTAAGTTAGGGAGGCATAATAAGTTTGATGCAATCTAGGAAGGCCCATTTTTCATAACAGAATGCAAGGAGCGGATTTCATTCCAACTCTCAAGTCTAATTGGAGAAGTAATACCAATCCTAGTTAATGGGATTCACCTAAAACATTGATTTTGAAGTTTGAGGTACCATATTTGTATTATAGTAAATTAGCTACTAATAATAAGTTCTTTTGTACCACATTTTCTTTCATTTTCTTTCATAAGTATCACTACACATGGTTCTTTGGCCATTAGGGACTATTAGTTGCTATTGTTTTGGTTTTGTTTTGTTTGGTGTTGTTGTTTGGATGAGTTTTCAATTTTGATTCATGAGTTTTCTATGTTTGGAGAGGGAAGAAATGACTCCATTCCCAATGGATTTGCATAAGGAAATTGGCTTGATGCTTAGTAGGAAAGCATCTAGCAAAGTTCACCAATTTTTTTTATCATATTTTAACTATAGCTCAATTTGACAGAGCTAGTTTGTTAAAAGAATCATTTTAAGGTGGAAATTTTAATTTACCTATTTAAATGTTTAATCATTGCAAATGTTTGAATTATTATGGATTTTGAAACACAATGTGTTTAATTTGTAGATATCAATTAAAGCATTAAGTATTGCATGAAATGGAAAAGAAATTCTTTCATTGTGATATTCATTTACAGTGTTTCAAATATTATTTTTGCACAAAAGGAAAAGTAAAAAATTGAATAAGTATTTAACAAATGTTGTGATTGTATTCATTGGGTAATAAAAACTAATTGTTCCACACAATTCGTGGGAGTAGCTGTGACAATTTATCAAAAGGAACATTCTACACTACTGAAGATGAAAGAAAAGAAGACACATAAGAAAGAACATAATCATCATTCTCTATAAGTATTTAAGTTGATTATGGAATGATGCATCATCCTTTTTACTAAGCTCCCAATATATCTATAGGAGATATCAAAAGCTATACGAGCTTCGACTAGGAACATTCCTATATGAATTATCAAAAATGATGGAGAATGCTACTAATGAAACATTGAAACAACTAAGCAAGAACAAAAATTGTGATAGAAGCCAAGGAAGAAACATAAAAATAATATAATTTTTTAATCTAACATTGTTTATTTCCATTTACAGGGATAGGAAAAGTCATGTTGTTGATCTAGTTTGAGTATCCTAAATCATGTGGTGTAAAATAGGCTCCCACAAGGATTGAGACTCAACATGCTTTCCCTCAAGCATCCAAAGAGGGATTGAGAAAGAAACAAATCCCAAATGTTCAAGGAAAGAAATCCATCAGACAAGTACATCATAAAGTGAAAAAATGACTCAAGTAGCTAACCATTCAAGACTACCAACTCTCAAAGTGCAATGAATTGAAAATCATGAGTGATCAACTGTTCAAGTGTATGATCTCATAATGTGATAGTGAACATGCATAAATAATGCCTTGTTTGAAAATCGTCAATTATAGCTGAAGCAAATGGAAGAGCTCTAGAATATCATAATCCAGTACTTCTATTTCAAAATCTTCTATGCAATGATAAATTCACATCATCATGTTGCTACCTAGAAGATAAAAAAGCATGAAGAGTACAAAAGAGAGGTTAGTTCCATCAGTAACCGGTAACAACTATCCTCAAGTAATCCACTAAAGGTAGAAAATGAATTCAAGGAATCAAGTGTTGAGGAACAAAAGCAATATGTCTCTTGAAGGTAATTTTCAAGTTTTTGAGCTTGTTTTAGTATTTTGATGTTGATTTTATGAGGGGAACATCTGATTGCATGACTCAATGATTGCACAAAATACAAAATGAAGCATAAGACTTTGAAAAAGAAGTGAAATGTGTTTGTTTTGAAGCATTGAAATGCATTGAAGCCATGATAAATATCTACAAATGAAACACTAAGAATTTTTTGAAGTAATTCAAATCAAATATGTTGCTAAGAGTTTTCTAGGATGTCAAAATGTAGTCCAGAACAACATCATCAATGAAGAAGATTTGTATAATAGGTGACTTTTTCTTCAAAATTCTTACGATACAAATATATGTGAAAATAAAATAGCCTTGGATCATTGAATGTGGAGCTGAAAGCATCCAAATAAGCATTCAAATGAGATAATAAGCATCAAGGTGCTCTACATGGCCCATGTTTGTTGCAAGTTAACCATGCTCATAAGGATGAATCTCATTGTTGGTGCATTTGGAAGAGTAAGTTGTACGTCCACATTCTAAAAATGAGCATGCTGAAATGAGTAAGTTAAATGGCTACAATGACATATGCAAACAAATGAAACATTTTTATATCTAAAACAATGATTAATACTAGGGTGTCAAAGAAAATGGGAAAATGATGTCAAGTTTTCCATGTCATAAGGTGCAGTTTTATGAATAGAGGAAACAAGACATTTTGCATACATTGGATAGGAGAACATTAACTCCATCATGTGTTTCAACATAAATGTTCTTAAGTAATATTATGTTTTCAAGAGATGTAGAAGCAAAATATAAATAATTGTTGTTTAAGAAATGGAATATGGTGTCACAATGAAGTAAATCTACAATTTAATATTAAGTTATAATAGTGGCAAGGATGACAGATAAAGTCATTGTATTATCTCAAAAACATGTATTCAAGTTACATAAAGCCCAATCATAAAGACATGTTTCTAAAAAATTCAGTTATAATGGTGCTAATTTAGGTTTAGAGAAAACCCCATTGTTTTGTTTCTCATGATGACATTTCCAGAATGTTGAAATGGAGTAAATTTTTCAATTCAATGAAGCTACAACGAAACAAGTATACAAATGAAATCATTTCATTTCATCAGAAAATGTGTGTATGCTATAGTGGTTCCATGGCAAAGCTTTATTTCAAGTAAAACATGCAATCATATACTGTCAATTTGGGTTTTGGAACAAACCAATTGAGTTTTACAAATGGTGTTTCTAGAATAAAAAATGGAGAGGATGTTCAAATTCAAAAATGTAAAAACCCTGATCATCATTTATATTCCTGCAGCCTAGAGAGGCCAACATCTTTGTTTTCAAAAGCCATAATACCCATTTAGGGTTGCAATATCAAGATACAAATATCAAATTAAGGTGATAATGGTTTGGACCCCTAATTTCATATGTCCAAACTATGAAATGAAAGCAACAAGCCTTCAGCCATGAAGGTCTTGAAGACCCATGAAATGGAGAGGTTGACACCCAAAAAAGTATTCCATTCAACAAAAATAGCATTGTGTACATGTTGAGGGTCAAGCCATATAAAATCCATTCAACAAAAGAAGGAAAAATATACATTGATTCCCTTAGCTTAAAAAATGGACGAGCCATGAAATCTAAAAATATTCACATTTTTCTTGCAAGGAAAAGCTTAGTAAAGCTTATATCAAAATGTAGATACGGTTGAAAGGAAAAATAGAAGCTTACCTTCATATCACTGTGGTACAACTCAATGAAATACAACAACCAAAGCCCCAAAAAAATGCTTCAACAAAGTCTCCAATGGCGACCATGAGAATGGAAAGTGGGTCAACACAATAGAGGCACAAGGGGAAGTGAAAACAAATCAAAAGCCACAATCAAGCCACAGCCAAAAGGCAATATTTTTCATTGAATGGAGTGGGAATGCAATAAAATACAATTAGAGAACTTACCATTGAAGCCAAGGATCAAATGCATCAAAGAATTGTATGAGAAAATCTCAATAGTGGCTCCAAAAATGAAACCCTAACTCCTCCATGATAGCACACAGTAAGGGTTCCCTTCTTCTCCAAAGGTTGATGATGCAAATGTCAGTTGGAATGAATTTTTTGAAGGTTTTTTATGTGTTGGGGTTTTCACCCTATAATCAGCCATGTGATTTTTATCACATATATTTATTTATCAAATTCCACCATCTTCATTGCCTAGGCTGACATAAGCCTATGGCTTATTCTCTTTCCTTTGATTTTTCTTAGAAAATTAAACACATATCATGGATATGGCCCTTTTAGGGTAGCCTTCTCTTTTGCCTTAGAGAAATTTCATGCCAAGCTACCTTTAGAGCTAGGTGATGACCTTAGGTCATTAATTTATTTTTTCACCTAAGTGAAGAGTGATATATACATTTTTATGATTTTTAATATAAAAATCAATCATGTAAAGGAGCATTGCATATGTAATATTTGATTTTTTGCAATAAATAAATGCAAAAAATAAAAAAAATGGAGATAAAAAGAGGTAAGTTATAAGATTTGATGGAAAAAGGGGAAAGATCAGATGTAATAAGGGAGCATTATCATTTTGTAATTCAAAAACTAGAAGATTTAAAACACTGATTAAGCAATGTTTCTATAAATTTCTTGATTAGTTGTTATTTTTAAATGCAATTAACATGAACTCTAGTTCAAAATCATAATTTTATATTCTTGAGACAAAACCTGGGTGAATTGAAAGATGAGGTGCCAAATGAAATTTTCTATTTTTAGTTTCTTGTAGTTAGAGCCTGATTTTGAGGGCTCTTTTGGATTAGCTTTGGGTGATAGAAATTTTCCAGCTTTTTGAGGCCATTTAGAGATGTTTTAGAGACTATTTTAAGGCTTTTTGAGGGAGCTCAAAAATGAAAATGGAGCTACCTTTTGGATGGATGGCAACCTGATTTGTCTATTCTTGGCACTACAAGGTCACATTTTGGATATAAATCTAAGAAAGCTTGATTGTCTCAAGGTTCATAATTATTCAATTTCTTGCTCTCTTAGCCATTTTTTGAGAGCTTTGTAAACTCATTTGATATTATATTTTTATTGTCTTGTTCCTCCACTTGTAATAAAGTAGAATATTCCTCCTTTTCAATTTCTTGTCATGGGCTCACAATAATGGTGTGATTTTGTTGTGATTTAGCTAATCAAATCATTCTTAGTATGAGTCATGTTCATCCTTGTCTATGACTTCTTACCTCATGTGCTGGTATTACCTTTCACGCCTTGATCTATGTCATATCATGGTGTTTGTTGACCATTACAATAATCTGCCCAATAATGATTATGAGCAATAAATACTAAAGTCCTATGGTAAGATTTTGAAGGATTTGGTCTAGGAATCAACATGCATCTTCTTCTATCTTGTCATCTTCTCTCATCCATCTCACGATGATATCCTATGGCATAAAAAAACATAAATGCATACATGATCATATAGGCATTCCACTAGGTCCATACATACATCATCTATATTATTAAACTACATATATTGTGTCACATATTACATCATACATATATAGTCATCCATTAACATAATCATAAACATGGAATCCATTCAATTTAATGGTTAAACCTTCTGCAACATTATTTTTCTTGTCATCAAATTGACTTATCAGGATACCTTCCAGATTTCTCTATCACTTGGCCAAAATTCAAAAAATTTCCTGAGGGAGCATTGATATTCTAAACCTTCATTGAAGCATGTTTCTGATTTATTTTCTTTGTCACAATGTGACATGTAACATTACAAAGAGGGGAAAAATGCAGACACATAAAAATGACCTAGCCTTACAAGCTCTATTTTACAACTTTCATCCTAGCATAATTATGACATTTAATTATGTCCTTGGTCCACATTTGACAATATATTAAATAATTCATAATTATTTAATTAATTCATATCTCTTTTATTCTTCATGATTATTAAATAAATAAATTTTATTTATTTATTCAATACATCTTTAATTGTCTAAATCTTCCAGCAATTAAATTAATTTATTAATTTATTTAATTACCTTTTTTCATTTATGTTTTCTCGATTATTAAATGAATAAATTTTATTTATTTATTTAGTATGTCACCAATTTTCATAATTAGATGAATTTATTAATGTGTTTAATTATCAGTCATAATTCTCTAAATTAAATAATTATCTTTAATTATTTAGTTACCAAATTTAACATTTCTCTCATTTTAAATAAGTTAATTATTTAAAATGATTTCATTTTATTAATTATCACTTCATTTTGGTAAATAATTTGAAAATCTATTATTTATTGTCACACTAAATCCATATTTTGAATTTATTCAATTCAAAATGCTAATATTCTTCCAAAAAATCAAGTAATTGAAAAAATTCTTCATTTTCCAAATCTAATTTTTTAGTTGAACCTCTATCCTCTTAATTTTTTGAATCTTACAGTCTTTTATCTTCCTAATTTTCAAAAATCTTTATTTTTT
Source organism: Sequoia sempervirens (assembly GCA_007258455.2). Taxonomy (NCBI): domain Eukaryota; kingdom Viridiplantae; phylum Streptophyta; class Pinopsida; order Cupressales; family Cupressaceae; genus Sequoia; species Sequoia sempervirens. The sequence continues at coordinate 683,214,074 of VDFB02281492.1, forward strand.
TGGCTAATTTTCACATGAAATCTTGATCGTTGATTTGAAGCTTCCATCAGCTTTCAATCTCGTTCATCTACCCGAAATTGTATTTTCTATAAAATGACAATTTTCTCACATTTTAGAGACCACGACTTCATTATTCTGACACATTTATGCTTAGATTTTACTCGCATACTTTGCACTTAGCTTATTTAATTTGATTACTTGTCATAGGCATTATAGTCATTTGTAAAAGTCATAGGAATAGTCTTTATTTGTCATTCAAATCCTTCCAAACTTGCATAGGGCATAGTCATAATCATTTTCTCACACACATGAATCTGAGGGCAACAATCATACAATCATTGCAAGCTAGAAGGTGCTATGGAGATGAATTATGGAAGAAATAAATAACTTGTATAATCATTCTTTGTTTTAGCTTTCATTGTACTTCATAGTTCATTGGGTTATTATTAATATGCTAATATGTTAGCCTTTGACAAATTTACCCATTCATACACCATCATCATTCCCCAAATACTTTGTGGATAAATAAATACAAATGAGGAATGAAACATAAAGAATGAAATAAAAAATATTTTTTTTGTGTCAAAATGGAAGAGACATAAATGTCTTAGTGCCTTGCATTGTCCTCAAAAGTAAAACAAAAGACAAAATAAAATATAATGTTTATGACATATAGAAGAATGGAGATACCAATTAAAGAATTCATGAGAGATTCACATCCTTTGTATCCTTGCACCAACATAGTAAAAAAGGGAAACCTCACCCATAGATTTTCGGGTGTGAGGTTTATAGACTAATCTTGTACTCTTAGGATCTCTCATCTAAAAGGAGAGAGATAAACCTCAGAAAAATATAGAGTGGTTCACTCAAATTATGAAATGAATTATATGATTAAATCTAAAAGAGATGATCTAAATGCACCTAAACAATGTGATTGACTAATTATGAATGCAAAACTTAAGAAATTTGCAATGTTTGAAAGCACAATGTAATATGCAAGCATGAACTAAAATATGAATGAATGCAAAACAAAATTGAAAGAGGGTTGAACAGACTGCACTTGGAAGTTCAATGAAAATTTTGGAGTGTCCTAAATGTTGAAAAAAATCTCTAAAAATCACTAGTGGGACTCATTCGCCACTAATGGCAAATCAATCCTGCTTTTGGTAACAACTTTTGAAAATAGGCTTTTGACTGTCAGGATCCAAAATCTAAAAAAATCTAACATTTCCCACCTTAAGGTGGGACTCATTCACTACTAATGGTGAATCATTCCTCTCCCAAAATTTGGTGAAATCATGGACCAATTCTATAGCACTAGATCAAGACTTCTCTTCTTGTCAGGTTGATAGAGTCAAATATACAAAAAATGAACTATAGGTTGTCTCCAAGCTTGAAATATGTTTTATTTTACTTGAAACACTTTTTTGACTTCTTGACCACCTTTCAACACCTAATTTCTTGATAAATCTGCATATGCAATTTTGAAAACACACATGCAAGTGGGGAAAAATGGTTAACGTTTACCTTACAGGGATTTGCCTTGGTCAAATCCCACTTTGGTAATCAAACCCTTAATGAAGAAATGGAATGAAATAAACAAGGAAATATGAATAAATAACATGTAAATGTCTTAAACTCACCACAACCTATTTGAAGAAATTTGAAAATATGTCAATGGTTGCTCCAAGATACTTGATTGATGCTTGATTGAATGATGCAAAGTGCTTGATGAATGCAAATGAACTTGATGATTGAATGAATGTAGGAGATGTAAAATAAGGAAATAAAAACTTATTTATACACTATTGTTCCTTAGTAACCCAATGATACCTCATCACATAATGACATAATGTCATTTTGAATAAAAACCCAAAAGAAAATTTGAAATATTTTGAATTTTGAGCCGAGAGGGACTCATTTTCCACCCATGGTGAATGGATCCAACCTTGAACTTGCAAGTGAGTGTCAGGAAATAAGTCACATTTAATGTTATTTTGTCAGGTTTACATTAAAAAAAAACTTAATTAAGCCTTATAAGGGCATAAAGGTGTCAAATAAAGCATAAGAAAGGTGTAAATAGTGAAATCAAGCATAGAAAAGCATGAAATCTTGTTACAAGACTTTACAACACTTCAAAATAGGACTTGATAAGTAATGAAAAGGTAATTTTTAGATGATTTGTAATGAATAGAGTCTAGAAAAGTGTAGAAATATATTACAACACTTCACAAGACATCATAATTTGAATTTTTAGAACCTAATGCGAATGTAGAAGTCACATTGCAACATTAAATCAAAGAAAAATAGGTAAAGCATCATGAGAGAAAGACCTTAAAGACCATGGAAATGTTAAAGAGACATTTTTCTATGGTACATTTAGGCCCCACTTTAGTGATATGATGAACTTGCTTCAAACTCACACTAAAGTAGCCATACACATTGAGAGGGATTCCAAATGTACTTATGCTAGTAATATGGAATAACAATGATCAAGAGGGATGATCAAGCCCCCAAGATGAAGATCCCATGGAGAACTAAAGATAAGAAAAAAGGATCACACATGTGAAGAAAAGGGAGAATCAAATCAAGCTTCGATCTTATTTCCAACTAGTTGTGGATTGGATCTAGGTTGTTTGTGAGAAAAAAGGAGAATACATACTCAATCTAGGTTGAAATAAAGCTTGGTGATCCATTGGGTGAGAAGGCCCAAAAGGTGAGAAACATACACTAGTTTTTATTCACTCACAAACACATAGGTCGCTATGGGGATAGTCATGTTGTCGGATGGGCTTCCGGCTCAACCATATCAAAGGTATACCTCCTGATAACTTTAACAAGGCACCACGAAGGAAAATGTTGGTTCATGCTTCATGAGACAAGAAAAAACTTGTATTCTTAGAACACGTGAACACATAGGATAGTACCATTGGCATGCAAGTTGTTCTATGCAAGGCAGCAAGGATGTAAAATGTAAAATATGTTCAAAGGAGTCATGTTAAGTTCATCAAGGTCTATCATTTAGGGAACATTGTGTCTAATGTTTCCAAGAGAGGACCAATCAAAGAATAGAATATTCACAACTTATGGAATGTAGTGTGTCACATAAAACCACCAAGAGGAATGAAATATGCTAGGATATATCACACTTATGAAGGAGATCACACCCCATGTCATCCAAAAAGTGAAAAACACATCATGTGAAGTGACAAGGATGCACTAAGAACCAAGAATGCAAATGAATTATGCCAATGCATGCCCCCCACTTTAAAGGAACTACTACACATCATTATGTGAGAAATTACTTTAAAGTAGCCAAGGGAAAAATGTAAAAAAACAAGAAAACAAGACATGAGATCCAACTTGGAAAGCCCTATACCAAGTCATATGTTTCTAAATGAAGCTACATCATGTAAAAAAAAATGAAAAAAGAAAGAAAGAGAGTTTCCCCCTATAAAGGAACACACCAAAAAAATAAAGGATCTACGGATTTGGGGTCAATATGTTCATTGTTGCAATGTTTTTATGAAAGAGCCTAAAATTGTCATCATTTTCCAAATACATAGAACTAGAAGAATGACACAAAGAGAGAAAAATTAAAAGAAAAATAAAGTCAGTTTTGGGTCAACATGGAAGAGAAATTGTAGTCCAAACAATTTGCATCGTCCCCAAAAGGAAAACACAAGCGAAAAGAAAATGAAAAAATGTGAAAAAAAAGGAAAAGCTTTTGGTTCAACATGAAGGCGACATTCTAGTCTCAATGCCTTGTGTCATCCCCAAAACGAAAACACAAGAAAAAGGAAAAGTAAAAATGAAAAAGGACCATTTGGGTCAACATGAAAGAGACATAGGGAATCTCAATGCTTTGCGTCATCCCCAAAAGAAAAACACAAAAAAAGGAAAAAAAGGTAAAAGGACCTATTGGGTCAACATGGAAGAGACATAGGGAATCTCTACACTTTGTGTCATCCCTAAAATGAAATGTATGACATATAGAAGAATAGAGGTACAAATAGAGGAAGTGTACAAAGAGAGAGAACATTGAACACAAATTATTGTCCAAAGGAAGAATTGCAAGTGTTGAACTAGGAGATGTACCAAGTTCTTCACTTGATTGATAAGATTTATCATTTAAGCTCATGGTAGATGAAAATAAATATTTTAGATCGTTATGCAATTATTCATCTATTTTCTTTATTTCTTCTTCATCATCCTCATCAAGATTGATTATGATAGGAGGATGAAGGGTTGTTTCCAAGGAAGGGTGTATCAAAAGTTGTGGCTTTTGGATTAGATCATTGTGTTGTGAGGGTTGGATTGTATTATCTTGTGGTAGGTCAGGATGAGGGTGATCATCTATTGCTTCTACCAAAGGTGGAGGTTGATTCTCCTTGTTTTCTTCTATTCATGGCTGATGATTAGGGAGACGATGATGCCTATGATCCCTAGCTTTTTAGTTTCTTTTAATTTTGTTTTGAAGTTGTTGAGGTGTAAGAGAGGGTTGGTCCACCATAGGTTCCTTTTCTACCAGAGGGGGAAGAATGGAAGAAACTGAAGAGGATGGATCAATCACTTTCTATTTTGATTTATAAACTTGCTTAATGTGGGGAGGCATAATGGGATTGGTTTCAATATCTCTTTGTAATTTAAACAATGAAGATGAAGTAAATGTTGTTGGTTCTTTGGGAGGAAGCTTTGCTTGTTCATGTTTTTTCTTAGGCTCAAGCATCATCTCATCTATGATGGGAGAAGTGGAAGTGGATGGGGACATTGGGAAAAGATACAAGTTGGCTATTCATTTCGATTTGAACTTTTGATAGGCTATGAGAAATAAATCTTTATGAGGGGTGATGGGCTCCATAGGTTAAGACCAAAAGGCTTCTAAGGAGAAATTACCTTTAGAGGATAATTGATGAAAACCACTATGGTGTATGGTAAATATTTCATTTCCATGTGGAAACTTCAAAAAAAATTAAACAACTAAAGGGGCCCCTTTCATCAATCAAAGCATAGGATGGCCTATCCATACAAAAAATATATCCAATTGTGGAATAATAGAAAATGTTACACCAAAATTTTTGGGTCCTATTTGTAATGGAAGTATGATCGATACAATCATAGGGCATGTAAAACTAGTATGTGTTTTAGTCCATGTGGTTGGTTTATCATATTCTTCTTGATAAAGCTCATGTAGTACTAAAAAAAATTTTGTGATCGTATTCTCGCCATAGGTGGGAACTATTAATATCCCATTGGTTGGATTATCATAGATTCGGCTCGCTATGTAAAGAGGACCATTAGAAAGCTTTCTAAGTATATCATGAGAAGAAAAGGTAATAAGATTAACTTGGGTAATATTTGGAGTTATATCAAGTTGTTCATTAGTTGCATTAATGTTCATCGCATGAGTTTTTGAAGGTTCACTAGCCTTGAAAAATGAAATATTGCGTTCAGGCATAGGGTTGGTAAAGATTTGTAAATTATGATTAGGGGGTGCAACAAACTTATTTACTTGATCATTGAAACCCATAAAGGACAAATGGGATAAATCAATGATGTCTTGAACTAAATGTTTGAGACACTTACATTGTTTAATGTCAGGTCCATTTTAGTGATGAAAATAACAATAAGAATTTGGTTTAAAGGTGGGTGGTAAAGGTTTGGTGGGATCAAGTGGTGTAACTATAGGAAAATTTATCATCTATTGTTGTATCAATTGATTCATTGTGTTATGAAGAGTAGTTGGTAAGGGGTAAATTGTCTCTTTAGGTCCCATTAGGTATAGGGCATCGTTGCTTTGGAAACTGCCACTTGTTTAGGTACAAGCTGAGTTTTTTGTTGAGGAGGTGGATTAAACTATAAAAAGCCTCTATTTGGTTTTTGAAAGTTTTGCATATTTTTTTGGATATTTTGTTCAGACTTCTTAGCTCAATTAGAAGTGAACTTTGAATCACAACTAGAAACCAAGTTTTTATAGTCACAAAGGCTGGTGCATAAATGAATGAACGAAGGAAATTTCATCGTAGTCAACTTATCCTAAAGGTCTGTGTGCAAGTTTTTGATAAACATCTTCTGCAGATGTGAATCAAGAATTTTTAAATCAATTTGAGCATACAATGACTGATCTCATGAAATGAAATCAGTGAATTTTTCATCTACATTTTTTTTACATCATATTAAATCAGCCATTGTAATTTTAGGAGTCATATGAACTTGGAAGTGACTTATAAAGTCATCCAAAAGTTCATTGAATGATCAGATTGAATGATTAGGTAGGTTTGAAAACCAATCTAATGTAGTGTCTTTCAAGGTCCTAGGAAAGAGTTTGGCTAAGATTTTATTGTCAAGGACAAAATAACTGCACAAGGTTGTGTAAGCATTGACATGATTAGTAGCGTCTCCTTCACCTCCATATTTCTCAAACTTAAAAATTTCAATTCCTTGTGGCATCGGGGTTCTTAAAACTTCTAAGGATAAGGGGATACTATGAACATGATATGTGGGTGAAGGATTTTGACTTTGGGTAATGGTGGATATTTGTTGTTGCATTGATCAAACAGTGTTAAAGAGTTCTATAATGATGGGATCAGTGTAAGTGTTATGAGGATGAAGGGAGAATGGTGATGAAGTGTATGTGATATTAGGAGAAGTGAAAGGGACACTAAGAGGGGTGAAGGAGGAAGATGGAACATGTGATGCTGCAAAAGAACTAGGAATGCTAGTTGGAATAGTGAAAGGAGTCACATGTCTAACCTATTGCATAGTTGTTGTAACTTGAGGAGTGGCCTACAACAATGTTTGTGGGTTGTGATGTAGAAGGAACATGTTTATTGCATATATCAAAAATTATTTTCATAACTTGTAATCCATCATCACTTTCAATCAAACGATGAAGGTTTTCTATAGATGGTATGGTAGTGGTGGAAATGTTTTCAAGGGATAAGTCTTGTTGTAAGTGTGGAAAATCTTCATGAATATTAATGAATTTTTCTTGTGGAATGGAATTATTTTGTGTGTCAACATTAATTGGATGGAAAGGTGAAGGCATAGTGGTTGTAGTATCTACTCCTAATGCACCATTGTCCATAATAGGAGTAGGAGCTATTGAGATCCCAAGGTCCATAATGAAAGCGCTATCACATGAAGCCATGAGTCTAAAACTTCATCTCAATAAAGTATTATCAATGGGGAACCAAACACTCATACAAGTACCATAGAAGATGGGGTGAATGTAAATGGAATACAATCTAGGAGTGCAAAATGCAAATAAAAAAAAAATTGTAAACTGAAATAGAGAAATAACAATAGAGAATAGAAATGTAGTAAATTCCTAGAAAATGCCTAAAAGTGCTATACAAAATGTACAGGTGGACTTATTCACCCAAGGTGGCGAATGAGTCCAAGTATGATATTTTTTTATGTTTTTCAAAAAATTTAAAATGATTTTAATGCTTTTCAAATGTCAATTAAGGATGAAAATGCATATTTTTATATTTTGAATGTTGTGATATGCAAAAATGAAATCTAAATTAGACTTTCACTAATGCAATTTTAGAAACTCTAGGATGCAAAAACAAAACAATAGCCTAATTGAATGTTGATGCAAATGAAACCTATAATTAAAGATGTAATTGAAATTAGAAAGATAAAGTGTTCAATATGTAAGTTCACCAAAATGAACCATAGATTTTTGGGTGTGAGGTTTATAGACTACTCTTGCACTCTTAGGATCTTTCACCTAAAAGGAGAGAGATAAACCTCAACAAAATCTACGGTGGTTCTCTCAAATTATGAAATTTATCATGTGAGTAAGGCTAAAAGAGATGATCTAAATGAAAATAAACAATGTGATTGACTGATTATGAGTGCAAAACTTAAGAAATGTGCAATGTTTGAAAAAATAATGTGATATGCAAGCATGAACTAAAATATGAATGAATGTAAAATAAAATTGAAAGAGGGTTGAACAGAGTGTGCCTAGGAGTTTGATGAAGAATCTGGAGTGTCTTGAATGTTGAAAAACATCACTGAAAATCACTAGTGGGACTCATTCACCATTGATGGCGGATCAGTCATGCTTCTGGTAAAAACTTTTGAAAATAGGTTTCTAATTGTTGAGATTTGGAATTGAAAAAATTATAAATTTTCTAGCCTTAAGTGGGACTCATTGACCATTGATGGTGAATCAGTACTCTCCTAAAATTCTATGAAATTAGGGACCAATTTTGTAGCAGCAAATCGGGACTTGTCTTCTTGTCAAGTTAACAGAGTCAAATCTACAGAAAATGGACTGGAGGTTTTCTCCAAGATTGAAATAGGTTTGATTTGACTTGAAACACTTTTTTGAATTCTTGAACACCCTTCAAAACCTAATTGGTTGATAAATATGCATACACAAGTGTACAAACACACATGCAAGAGGGGGAAAATGGTTAAGGGTTAGTTTATAGGAATTTGTTTTGGTCAAATCTCACTTTGGTAATCAATCCTTTA